>JAADXK010000222.1:0-34177 GCA_023337805.1 Globisporangium barbulae
GTCATCCATTTTGTATCGAGATTGCTATATAAGGACCGAAAGACATTTCACCCTTTCTTTTTTTCACAAAAAAAAGGGCGAAATATTTTTGGGCTTTAATATAGTAATCTCGATACAAAATGGATGACATCGTTTCGCCCCTTTTAGTAATCATTTTTGTATGGAAACGTGACAAAAAGGAGGTAGTGTGCAAAAAAAGAGCAATAAATGAGGTGTGCACAAAATAAATGAGATAGGAAGCTCTTTAACCTCTTAAATGATTATTATAAGTAAATTAAAAAGGATCCTATTTATTTCAGGTAAACACAATAGTTATCTGAGTTAAAACATTCGGACACAAAAAATCGCTTTATATATTTAAAAAAACATTTTTTTGTCTTTTCTGAACAAAAAAAGGGCGAAATATTTTTGGGCTTTAATATAGCAATCTCGATACAAAATGGATGCCATCGTTTCGCTCCTTTTAGTAATCATTTTTGTATGGAAAAGTGACAAAAAGGAGGTAAAAAAAATGAGTCGTGCAAAGAAAATGAGCTTAAATCCTTGTGGTTTTTAAAATTAGGGATTAGCCTTCTCTTTAGGAACAAAATCTATGTTTCGGGACTGTCCGATGGGTTTCGTTGTCCGGATCTTCACGGTATGGTGGTGGTACAGTGTACCTGTGCGGGACTCGACGGACGGACGGACGGACGGCGACGAAGCCAGCAGACGCAGAGGAAGCGTGAGCGAGTGGAGACACTAGAGAACGCCCCCGTCCTTCGCGCACGTGTGTGTGTGTGTGTGGTTACGAGAGAGAGAGAGAGAGGGAGTGTGTGCGTGTGATCGCGTGCGAGAGGGAAGCGAGTGAACGACTGGTGTCCAGTTAGCGTAGCTCAATATGGCGCTCACGGACATCATGGCTGTCGAGATGAACGGTAAGTATGTGGACGACTCAAGCAGCTCGTCGAGCGTGTCATCCGAGTCGGACTCAGACGATGTGTCGTCATCGTCATCGTCGGGCTCGAGCTCATCGAGCTCCAGCTCGTCCGCGGCGTCCATCAATGCGGCGATAGCAAAGAAGAACAAGAGAGGTGGCGGCGCAGCGACAGTTGGCGCCCCGAATGCAGTCCAGCTCGCGCTCTCGGACCCAGATGACGACTCGGATTTAGACGGGACGTATGGCAAGAAGCCTCCACCGCCACCACCACCGCCGCTATCAGCAGCAGCGAAAAGAAAGAAAGTTGCACCTGCGCCAAAAAAGAAAGCACCTGTAGCGCGCGTTGCGAAGCCGAGAACCAAACCGCCAGCTCCTGCGCGTGCGGCGGCGACGAAGAAGGCGTACGTGTCCAGCAGCAGCTCTGGCATCTCGAGTGACAGCAGCTCCAGCTCGGATTCGTCGGGTTCGGGTGATGAGGTTTCGGAAGTTGAAGAAGCAAAGCGAAAGCTCGAGGCGTTGAAGCAGGCGACGAAACTAGCGGTCGAAGCGAATGCAGCGGCTGCGACGAAGAAAAACAGGTCGGGCAGCAGCAAGAAAAAGAGCGCACTAGATGAGGAAATCGGTCCCGAGTCGCTCAAGGTGACGCTCAAGCTTCCGCCTGGTTTCATTGCAAACAATTCCGAAAGCGGATCAGCAATGCCACCTGCGATCAACACGAAAGCGAAGCATTCGACATCGACTCCAGCTCCGAAGCGTCAGCGTACGACGCCAACTCCAGCGAGTCGAAAGAAACCTGCGCCAGCTGCAGCTCCGGGCGCAACAGCCTCTGCAAAAGCCGCGAAGAAGCCGCGACAGTCCCCGGCTGCCAGCAAGAAAGGCGCCTTGAAAGCTGCGGCTGCTGCTGTCCCGTTGCCAGCGAACGTTCCAGTGCTTCCACAGGGTCCTGCGATCCTGAGCAAGCTGATCCCGACTGGGCCGACAGTTCCGAAAGAAGAGATTCGTGGCTCGAAAGAATTATCATTAAGTGACAAGGAGCTGGCGAAATCGCGTCCTGAAGAAGTGCACGAAAAGGACATCCCCGTGGAGTTCAACGACCCGTACGCTGTCGAGGCGGATGCGCTACGGAATCTCGACTTGTTCTTCTTTTGCGATGAGCACGGGTGAGTGAGACTCATGTTTTGTTTACGCTGTTGTGTACGCTTGTGTCCTTCTAACAGTATCGTTTTGTGGCATTTGTAGCACGCCAATCAGCTTGGAGATCCTCGATCGCCCAAAGGAGCAGCGTCCTCGCATTATGGGATTTGGTACGATCGTGCAGCATCTCCCACCAGCAGAACGCCCGCTCCCAGTGAAGTACATCCTGCCTTCACCAGCGTTTCCATCTCGTTCGAGGAAAAGACCTCGAAGCGACAACCCGTCTGCAAGTCAGCGTCGACAAGATTCAACTGCCTCACCAGCCGCACGCTCCAGCAGTAAGAACATGCTCAATTCTTTTACGTCTGTTCATGTATCTGATTGTGTCTGCGTGAATGATTTTTGCAGAAACTGCAGCAAAGCGTGGTACGAAGAAGGCGAAAGTGACGGAAGATTCCGAGTCCATATTCCAGGGAGATGGTGAATTTCAGGACGACAACAGCCGTGCTCAGTGGACGAGCGCTGGCAGCATCTTCCAGAAAAGCTTGACGTTCAGGTACTCTCGCCATAAAGCTGGCAAGAAGCTTTCCCAACTGGACGGACAGTCGGATTCTGAAAGTGAGTCGAGCAACTTGACATCCGACGACGACGACGAGCAACAGAAGAGTCAGTCAGGAGGAGCCCAGTCGGACAACGATAGCGAGCTATTGTCTACTGCGAGCAGTAGCTCAAGTGAGAGTGGAAGCGACAACGAGGGCGGTTCGAACTCTTCGTCGTCTGTTAGCGGAAGCGACGTCGAGACAGGTCCAGAGAACGATCAGTCGAAATCTCCAGCCAGCGGTGAAAACAAGGCAAAGCCAACGCATGTGACGAGAATACCAGGTGACTCTGAAGGTCATAGTGAGTTGAAGCCGAAGCGTAGATCGAAGCCAAAAGCAACGTCGACGAATCCAGTCCTGAACGAGCTGATGCGAACGGACGAGCACATCTCGATCGAACCACAGGGGACTGAAGACGAGCTGAATCTGATGGAATGCGGATTTCGGCATCCGCCAGAGTACAAGCGAATGCGAGTGTGGCTTCCTGAGATCACTGACTGGTGTCTCGACTACTCTGAAGGAGATCCGACACTGTGGGTGATCACTCCACGCGCTTGGTACAAGATTGCTGGTCCGCTCTCCGGCTTGCTTCCTCATGCCTCCTACCGCAAGACGTTCAAGCACGTTCGCATGCTGTTTGAATCGAGCTACCTCGTCGCGTACGTGCTGAAGGAGTGGCTTCCGATTAACAAGAAAGTGTCGTATCGAGCAACGCTGGAGCAAATCGTCGATTTGTCGCTGAAGGGCCGATACCGTGTGGTACGTCAGCTGTGGATCTGTCCGATGTGCATGATGCTAGCATCCACCATCACTAACCTCATTCTCTATGTCTTTGGTGTTTCCAGACCGGATGGTTCCTCATGGAGAATTATCACTTCATCTTGAGCCAAATCTGCAACTTGTTTCCAGACAAGGACACGTACGTGGAGTCCATGTTCTTCAGACAGCTACAGCGCCTGAACGAAGGCCACAAGGCCCGTGAAGCGCGAATGAGGGCGGAACTGGCAAAACGAGAGCTTCGGCGAGCTGAACGCGAGAAAGAGCGCTCTGAACGCGAGAAAGAGCGAAATGACCGAAAGGAGAAAATGGAAGATGAGCGCAAGAAGTGGAAGAGCCAGCGAGACGAGGAGAAGAGACACAAGGAGGAGGAAAGGAAGTACCCGATCGAGGACTCGGAGTTGCTGTACGGATCGGATGCCGCCGAGAATAAGCTGCCAGTCAAGAGCGCAGATTTGGAAGGAGTCACTGGCGATCTGCTGGGCGAGCTGATCATGGCGTGGCAGACAATTTGCTCTTTCAAGGACTTTGTAACGCTCGAGCCGATCTCCCTCGAAGCTCTGGTGCATCGAATGACGACGAAATGCAAGGAAGGGACGGACATTGGCTTGGCGCAGATCTTCTTGGCGTTCCTACGTGCGATTCTGGCCGAGAAGTCGTTTACGTCGCTGATGGACGACATCGTCGTGGAGGGGAACATCAAGGTGTCGGACTTGTTCGTGAACAGCGAGAGAACGTACGGAATCTGTGAACGACCGTACAACGACATGCTGAACATCGTCACATGGCAAGATATCTTGCGCCAGCTCATGTCAAAAGACCTCGGTATTGACGCGTCGATTGGTCACGTTGAGCCGTTGGTTGGCTGCGAAGTGGTTCGACAGACACTCTACATGCAGACGGTGTCAGCTCCGTTCAATGCTCCAGTCGACACGTCTTTAAAGGGTCTCGAGGATTATCGGCAGGTTATCAAGCAACCGATGGATCTGGGGACGATCAAGCAAACGCTCGATTCTGGCGGATACGAAGGTTCGGGAGGTTATGAGCGCTTTGCGAGTGACGTGCGCCTAGTGTGGGAGAACGCGACGCTCTACAACGGAGAGGAGTCTGAAATCGGTCGTGCAGCCATCGGTCTGTCTGACATTTTCGAGCAAGACTACCAGAGGTTTGTGATCGGCAGGATACAAGCGAACGACGAGCGAATTGAGGGGTGCAAGAAAGCGAAGAACGATTTGCTCGCTCGCATCGACAGGCAAGCGCAGTCTTCCACGAGCTACGTCGACATCGTCCACGCCTTGTATTCCTTCGAGTTTCATGAGGTGAGCCGGTGTGCTGTTCTCATGCTGGTCTGTTTGTGTGAAGCATGCTGACATTTCCTCACCTCGTTCCTGTAGCTGCCGATCTCGTATAAGGTTGGTGCGCTGTCGTGGCTCTGCTCGGAGTTCTTGAAGCTCGATAGCATAAGGTACTGTTCTCCGAATCTGTGCTGCTCAGCTGAAACCAGTCTGCTGATATCATCTGTGCGAATAATTGGCTAGAACGTACCTTGAGTCTCAGGTGGAGAAGGAGATCTCGCTTATTCGAGACCACCGCAAGCAGGCAGCGGACATCGAGTCAAGACGGAAGATCGCCGAGCGAGTGAGGCGCGAGAAAGAGGTTGCGTTCCGAAAAGACTGCATTAGCCGAGGCATTCTGCCGAACGCACAGAGCACTTTTGCTGAAGCCATGCGTGAGAAGCACGATTTCATTGCCAAGTACTACGACGAAGTGCATTCTGTGAACGAAGACGCCATCTATGAAGAGGACAAGAAGCAGCACGGAGAAGAAATGGCGACTGACCTACGAGCGGTACGAACTTTTACTATGCGAGGTTCGTTGTATTCAGGTGAATACTTGTCTGACACGTGCTTGTTGTCACTTGTAGATCATCATTCGAGAGATACCGTTGGGTCGAGATCGATATCACAACTGCTACTGGTTATTCAAGAGCGACACGCAGCAAAGATTGTTTATCGAGAAGTGCGACACGGGCGAGTTCATCATCTGCCGAACGAAGGAGGAGTTGAATGCGATCATGGAGTGGCTGAATCCGAAAGGAAACCGCGAGCTGGATTTGCTCGCAAAACTGGCGCCTGTGAAAGACCAGCTTCTTCAGAATCTGACGGATTCTGCAGAGAGCAGTCTGGACCAGAGTTCGTGGAGTGCGAAGGGCGAGATCAAGGTGAACCTGTTTCCCCTCCCTGGTGGCTTCATGAAGCAGGAGTACCTGACATTCAAAGACGACGACGAACAGCTGAGCAGCCACGCGATCGTCCAGCAGATGCTATTGTCTCTCCGCAATCATGTGGTGCAAGCTGGAATCCTGACTGAAGAGTGGGATGCTTCGACGTCGTGGAGTGCTCGTGTGAAAGAAGGTGGTTCGTTTGAAGCCGAGCGTGACCTGTTCTTGCAGCTGGAAGACGCGGTGGTGGCTTCTACGACTGGTGTTGAAAGCGTGCGAGTGTCGTGGCAGCGGAAGCGTCGCGAATGGAGACTGGCGCTCGAAGGAGCATGCACGTATGCGCAGTTGGTGTTTTTGCTGCACTTGCTGCTCGACGAGTGCATCAACGTGGACGCATTCATGGACCAGTACGCGCGTCTCGATCGAAAGGACTGGTTCAAGCTGCGCGCGAAGGAATCCCGCAACTTTGTCCCAGAAGTCGGGAAAGAGGTCGTGTATTTCGGCGACGGCCATGCTCAAGCTCTGAAAGAAGATGCGAAGACGAAGAGAAAGCGATTTGCTCAGAAGAGCGACCCACCTCGCTTGAAAACCTCGCTGGTTTGTACAGTCCAGAAGATCTCGTACCATCACGGCGGAGGCGACCCGTACGCCTTGGTGGTGTTGACCCCGAAGGAAGACCTCTCGACGTACACCTTCATTCGCGAGCCAGGATCGCTGCTTTGTCCGCAGCCATCGCCATTGCAGCGTCTCTCCCGAATCCTCCTGCGCATCGTGATGAAGCTAAAGCTGCACAGTGACGCTGGACCGTTCTTGGAACCAGTGTCTGATCGCGACTTTCCAGAGTACAAAGAGATCGTGTTGCACCCGATGAACTTTGCGACGATGACGAACAAAGTCAAGGCACTGGAGTACCAAGACGCAGCCCAGCTGCTTGCCGACGTGAAGCTGATCTGCAACAACTGCGAGCTGTTCTGCGAAGGGCGTTTCCCAGCGTTGCCTCCTCTGGCGAGAAACCTGGTGGAGATGGCCGACGGGCTCGTGAAGCGATCCAGCAAAGAGATCCGCGCATGTGAGAAGCTCATTAGCAACTCGATTGCGAGTGTGACACCATCTCCCGAGAAAGCGCTGCAGCCAGTGAAGTCGCTGGAGAAAGATGGAGAGAGTAAGGAGTCCGAGACAGATGCGGAATCTGATCTCACGAAACCTATCACGGCGATTCTGCGCTTGGAGAACCGTTTGCCGGAGTACGTTGTCGATCTCAAGCGGTACGAGAGCGCGGTGAGTCGCACGTGGGCTTGTGGTGAGAGATTTCGCATGCTGTTCCGAGACCCACAGGGTTTCCCAGGCGAGTACTATGGAGGCGTCGCGGCAGGTGCACTCCCGTTTGCTACGAATGGACTGCTGCCGTGGGAGGCATTGCGGGTGACGTGGGATGAAGACGACGGATCGGATGACAGCCGCATCAATCCATGGTACGTGTCTACCAACATGTCTTTGTCGTGGTGCAGTGTCAGTTGAGACTAACGGATGAACCATTTTCTCTTTGCTTTGTTGTAAACAGGGAGGCTGAGGTGCTGCCGGCATCGAAGAAGTGAGATCGATAGACGATGAAGAAAAATCAACCAAGCGAGTGCGTGTACGTGCTGTTGATGATGCATTGATAGAGAGGATCCGTTCGCTCGTCAAACGCCACGGGAAATGTCAATGAAAGGGAACATGTGCGACAAAGAACCAGAACTCTGTGCTCGAGATGAAGTGACCAATGCTCCATGACGCCGAAGTTGATGAGTCATGCTGATTCCTCTAGTCCTCCATTCATCGAATACTCTGACAAGCTTCGCCTTCAGATCGCTTACATCCATACACTTTCCGTGCCGCCGCAACCTACAAACCAGCAACAGAGCTCGATCACGTACAAGTCATAAACGCATTCATTCAAAAAATCGCGCTCGCCAATGCGAGCATTACTGTCTCCTTCCTTGTTCCTTTAGGGCGAGCTGAAGCCTGAGTCGTCCGAGTCCGAGTCGGAATCCGTGTCAGCGCCAGCGGTCGCGAAGCCAAAGAGAAGCTGCGAGTGCTCGCGCTTTGGCGTGGGTACACTCGCTGGTGTCGCTGCAGTCTCTGCGGCAGAAGCTGCTGTTGGTGCTGCAACTGCTGGTTGGAACATGCTTTCACCAAAGAGGTTCTCCGCATTGTCCGAGCTGGTGCTCCCTGTCGACATTCGCTCTCCAAAGAGGTTCTCGGCTTCGGCAAAGCTGCTCCTGTTACTCAGCGTGCTGCTCATGCTCGCGGGTTCAACGTCAGCTTTGTGAGTCTTGCTAGTGGTCTCAGTGATGTGCACATCACTTGCTGGTTTCGCCACAACAGGCTCGCTGTCGTAGGATGCAAACGCTTGGCGGAATGCCGCAGGAAGCATGTCCATCGCAGAGTCAGACTCAGCATCTGCTCGGCTCGAAAGCACAAATTTGTGGGCCACCTCATCAACCTGTGCTGGTTTGGTTTCTGCTGGCTCAGGAGCTTTGGGCTCAATGGCAACTGGCGACGGGACAACCTCGATTGGAGCCTCAACGATCTTCTGACTGGACTCGGGCTCGTTGGCAGGCTGGGCCACGTCGCTCTCGATCTCGACATGCGGCTCCGTCCACACACTTGCTGCCGAGGAGGGAACCTCTTCAGCTTGAAGCACCGGAGTCTCCTGAGCCTCAGCAACTTCTGCTTCCTCGACGACATGACGTTCAGGAGAAGCGGAGATCGCATCCGAAGACGAAGCCGCCGCCGCGACAGTAGAAGCTTCGAATGAGCCGCCTTTGTCTGGCTTCTCTGCTGAGTGAGCCACCTCCGTGACCGTGGCCACCGCCTCCGAGCCGACCAAGGCTGCGAACAGTCCCAGCTCTGCCTTCTGCTCCGGTGCGACTTCTTCTGGTAGCGAGACAGGAACCACAGTCTTCTCAACAAATTTATCATCTTCACGAGGACCATCGTTATCCTCAACAGCTACATCAACAGCACGCGAGTCCACAGCCACCGCAGCAGCAACAGGTAGCGGCTGGCTGGGAGGAGCGGCGCTCTGTGGAGCTGGAACTGAGGCGACTTCCACCGCACGCAGTGCTTGGCACTCCGTCTCGAGGGACGCGAGGTGGCGCGCGCGGTAGTTCTTCGCCGCGAGCAACAGTCCGCTGCGCCGCATGAAGTCCGCCTGGATCACCAGCAGACACGGCACGAGCTGCAGCGCGCGGACGCCGCCAAAGTCCTTCACGAGGGACTCGAGGTACTCGTACGGTTCCATGAAGTTGTTGCCGAAGAGCCGCGAGTTGATCTTGAAGTCTTCGAGCCTCATCTTGTCCCTGCCCAGCAGCTTCTTGACGACTTTCAGCACGTTCTTCTGCATCTCCACGGCGGCCTCGTCGTAAATGCATTCGATCCTCTCGGGCACTTGCGGCACCGCGTCCACAGGCAAAAGCAAGTAGAATGGGTGGAACTCGCCCAGGTCGGCAGTGGTGGCGCCGTCACTCTGTGGAGCTGGAGCACGGAGCGTTGAAGCTGGGGTTGTCACAGCAGGAACAGCAGCTGGCGGCGACGGGATCGGCTTTGCCACAGGCGCAGGTGTCACAGCTGGCGCTTTAATCGATGGCGATCGCATTGGCACAGGCGGGGCGACGGCGGTGGGTGCATGTGGCGACTGGAACTGATGCGCTGAAGCTTGTTCCTCGCGGCGAGGTTTTGGTTTCACCACTGGAGCAGGCTGCTCAGCGACGACGGGCTTCACAGACGCAGCAATGACGGCAGGAGACGGAGCAGCAGTGTAGGCAGGCGCCGCGCTCGCGGCTGAAGCCATCGCTACGCTGGTCTGCGATCTAACGGCAGCGTGCTGAGGCACTGTCGCCGGTTCGAAGCTCAGCGTCGGCTTCTCGATTTCAGTCAAGGCTGGTGCGTGCGACTCGGCAGCAATACTGCTGGCATGAGCGGCAGGAGTAGCGGTGGGCGTCTCGGGGACGTCGAGTAGCTTGACTTCCGGGAGGTTGTGGAGCCCCGAGGCCACGCGGGGTCCCCTGCCGCGTCGACCGGGAGGGAGCGGGCGGGACGCCATGGCGCTTTTTCTTCTTGGTGTTGTTGTTTGATGAGCATGCGAAGAAGCCGCAAAATGGTATAAAAGGCGCTGAATTGAATCTGACAGTGTCCATAATGTTGATGACAGCGTCGAAATATATTTGTATCGCCGTCTCCAAGCTTCCTCCACTGCGGATCGACTTCGCGATGCGCGAGGCGGTGGGCCACCTTCACTTTGTGAGGGAGGTCCGATTGCCGCGGTTGCCCGTGCGCTGGGCAAGCATCTGCTGGCCATGCGAGCTCAAAGGTGGCGGCCTGCGCTACCGCCGGAGGCGAGGCAGCCCGACATCCTCCTGGAGATGCTGTTCTTCCCCGGGGCGCCAATCCAGGCCATCCTGAAGTACCTGGAGAACACTCGTTCGACCATCGACCTGTGCATCTACGTCATCACGCGCCCATGGTTGGCTCGTTCATAATGCTGAACGGCAGTATGAACTGGAGCACCTCTGCCCACACGGGCAATGGTGAAAACGTCCAGATCCACCAAGGCGCGTCGACTACCCCCTATCAAGCGTGGTTCGTATTGATGTGGCCACGCGGGCACGGCATCTTCATGGTGTAAGCTCCTCGCAATGTGGTTCAGCTCGCATAGCATTCTATTGCATTCTCATGTACGAAGCCTCAACCACCAGCTCTTTGTAATCATTGTAATGAATGTTCTTTCATGTTGCTAGCGACTTGTAGAGTGGAGGCACTCATAGGCTATGGAGTACAACAGATGCCTTGATAAGCTCGCTCGAACTCCGCGCTTTTCGGCACGAGCGGGTCATTTATGAGCATACGCCGCTGCCCATGCTCTTGGTGGTAGTGTCTTCGACGAGCCGCAGACGAACTTTCCCACGCTGTTGTCGTACTTGATCGCCATGGTTGTCGCACGCGTGCGGCGACCACAACTCGGTCGTCCACTACACGTTTCTGCAGCGCTGCATCGTCCACCTGCCCGAGACACTGCTCTCGTCTAGAGCAGCAGCAGCTCTATTGACAGCTCTACCAGCAGCTACAACAGCACAGAAGTCGGTGTTGATGGTGAAGACGCCGCCGTTCGCCAGCTCGAGACACTGCAGACGCTAGTGACGAGGCCAGGCGTGTGGCGCCAAGAATGGCGACCTCATGGACGTGTGGCTGCAAATGGGGTTCGTCGCCGTCTCCGTGCACATGGTTTCTGTGTTCATCTGGTTCTGGTACGTCGGCTACGTGCTCGAGCTCTCGACTGACGACGCGGAGGTGATCCGTCTGGGCGTCCACTTCGCAAAGATCATGTCGTTCGCAGCGTGGCCTGCGATCGCCTAGGTCTGCATCCGGCTGCACTTTCAATCCATGGGCGTTATGGCGCCCACCATCGTCGTGGGGACAGTGTCGATCGGCGTCGCGATCGCAGCCAACTACTTTCTCATCTACGGCTGCTTTGGCTGGGAAGGCCTGGGCTTCGACGGCTTTCCGCTGGCGACTGTGATCGTCACGTGCTTCCAGTCCATCGCCCTGGTCTCGTACTGCGTCTTCTATAAGAATATGCATGTGCAAGCTTGGGCGCTGGGACTTGAGCGCATTCACCTCAGACCGCATGAAGACATACGCGAACCTCGCTATCTTGATCGCGATCAGTGAACAATATAGGATACTGTAGGATACTGTAGGAAGCCTGGATTACAAGTCCGAGTTGTATATTTGCTGCAAGAGCAGCTGCAGCTAAAAGAGCACTCTTTGGCTTGCTGTGTGAAAATGGACGCGTTCGAGTTCCTGGAGACGCTGCCGAATGCGACGCTCGAGCGCCTGTACGAGGACCCATGGGCGTGCCAGGCGGTCTTCCAGGCGCTGCCGGCGCTCGCGCAGCAGTTCGTGGTGCGCCTGCTCGCGTGCGATGCGCCCGTCCCGCGCCATGCGCTGCAGCAGTGGGTGCACCCGCTTCCGGCCTCCGCCGGCGCGGCGGAGCTCGCGGCAGCCGCGTCGCCCCGCAACAGCAACAGCCATGCGATCAAGATGCCGCCGCAGTTCGACCATGCGCTGGACAAACTCGTGCGCCTGCGCGTGTTTCAGCTGGTCACAAAGGACTCGTACCAGCCGCACCCGGCGTTCCAGAAGCAGCTCCGGGTACAGTAACCACAAGTCAGGATCTTGTATAGAATGGATGTTAACAAGTGACTCATTCTGTGCTCTCTCTCTACCTCTTTGATGCGATATAGTATGCGCTAAGCAACCTGGGCGGCTCGCCCTGGGAAGCCGGACGCCTCAAGCTCGGCAAGGAGACGGAGACGAGCATCTCGTCGCTCGAGCTGGAGCGCTACGCGCGCGCGCGCTGGGACTCGGTGCTGCACTTCATGGTGGGCTCGACGGCCGTGAAGGAACCACCGCAGTCCGTCGTGGAGATCCTGCTGCGCACGAAGCTCATGCAGCAGAGCGTGGACAAGCGCGCGTACCACATCACGGACACGGGCTACGAGTTCATGCTCAAGGACATCCACGTGCAGATGTGGATCTTCATGCTCGAGTACATCAAGACGCTTGACAACTCGGGTGCGCTCAAGCAGGAGGACATCTTGCAGTTCCTCTTCCAGATTAGGTACGTGGTGGTGGTATACGTACCTACATTTCCACTATGCTTCACGTGGATATCTAGCTAACGATACATTGCTTCGTATAGCTACTGCCAGACGAACGAGTACTACGCCGCGAGCGACCTGACCAAGACGCAGCAGCTGCTCCTCGGGGACTTCATCGACTTTGGGCTGCTCTACCGGAAGCGCGCGACCTCGGATCGCTTCTACACCACGAGTCTCGCCGTGAACCTCATCTTCGGCGGCTCCACGGGCCAGAAGCGCAGCCTCATGAACCTCACGAGCTCCTTTGCCGGGCTCCGCTCGGGCGTGCGATCGCAGGCCGACCCGCGAAGCGCGCCGTCTGTGGACGTGGGCTCGGAGCTGCTCATCGTCGTCGAGACGAACTTCAAGGTCTACGCGTATACGAACTCGACGCTGCACGTGGCGATGCTGAGCGTGTTCGTGGACATCGTCGCGCGGCTGCCGAACCTCGCGATCGGTTTCATCACGCGCGAGAGCCTGCGCTCGGCGCTCATCCACGGCATCTCGGCGCAGCAGATCTACGATTTCCTTATGAAGCACGTGCACCCGAAGATGCGCCAGAACAACCCGATCATCCCGGAGAACATCGCGGACCAGATTTATTTGTGGGAGGTGCGTTTGTGGGTCGCTCTGTACTGTATGTTTCATGAACGCCTGGGGCTAACGCTGCCGTACGCTGTGTGTGTACAGCGTGAGCGCAATCGCGTGCAGTTCATCGAGGGCCTGCTCTTCGACGGCTTCAACACGCAGGACGACTTTGAGCAGGTGGTGAACTACGCTAAGGACCTGAACGTGCTCACGTGGACCGACCGCATCCACTTCAAGCTCGCAATCTCCTCGGCAGGCGTCGACAACGTGCGCCACTTCATCCAGAACAACATCGGCTCGCGACCATAGAAAGATGCTCTCGTAAGCTTTTTCTCTCTCAACTTGCCAGCATGGGAGCTTTTCATTTCGAAGTTGTCGTTGTTCAAACTCCAGGGAGGTTTGCTGCTCTTAATATTAGATCACGAATACAACGAATCATTCCTGCAGCGCTAGGACTTCGTCTCGCGCCAGGTAGGCTTCCGTCATTCGTGCGAGCGCTCGCCACAAGAACCGCATCGTCTCCATGTTTCCATCCGAGACGAGATTTGTGTAGCGCACACTCGTGTCCGACGCTTTGCCTGTCAACGCAAGTGCGAACGCGATGGTGAGATGAGGTGCTGCTGGCTCAATTGAGTGATTGACTAGCTGTAGCCACCACAAGCACCAGGAGCAGCAGCGCTTCCGTACTGCAGGATCGCTCTCAAACTGTCCCGAAGCACGTCCAACGCAAACACAAGCGGATTGGATGCACACAGCGCAGCAGCAGCGAAAGGCGCGATGAGTGTGCGCATGTGTACGAATCGCCAGCCAGCTGCAAGAGCACGTCAAGTCATCGACATTCACATGGCCCTCGGCGGATGAAGAGAAAGAGCGAGTGCCCACCACGGCAGCTGACGCGATCGATCCCTTCGGCGCTAGAGACGAGAGACGTGTGCGGGTGGATCACGCGTCATCACCGCCACCAGTCCATATGGGATATCATGGCCGACGTCACCTCATTCAAGAGCCCACCATGTTACAGCGAGGACCTTCTCGCAAATCAATCACGCAGCCCAGCCGTCACTCGTTCTTGCAACATTTTCCTACGAGGTTGAGCACAAATCGCGCAAGATGTGTCCTAAAAAACGAGCGTTGTTGTTGGCACGGAAGCGCAAGCTTGTTTGCTTGCTTGCTTGTTGGCAACTTCAAAGTCGCCTTGTCTCTGTTGCTGCTGCTCGTCACACGCGCAGGGATGGGATGGGATGACTGCCACGATGGTTCTTGTGGCGTGGAGCGAAACAGATGCGATGACTGTATCGATGCATAACCTGCCAGATTTAGTTTTATTCTATGTAAATTTTATAGAGGTGAGAAATTGCTCAGAACGAAATTGAATACATGATTCAGGTGAAAGGAATACTCTGTTTATAGATATACTCTGTTTATTGATATACTCTAATAGATAACCTTTGTGAAATAATATCGTAACAACTTTGTTTGTAAGGCATCCGCTGTGCTGGTGGTGTGCTTGTGGTGTGCTTGGAGGCGCAGTTGCGTTTGCTCCACTTGCTCTCACTAATATATCCTGTTTATAATTGCTACATACGAAAATCACAGTACAGCCACGCTCTTGTCTCATGTATAATACAAACTGAAGAACGCAACTCGTTACAAAAGGCGCACTCAAGATCGCAGCAACGATTGTGAGCACAAGTGAGCGAGCCTGTTTGAGCAAACAAAAAACAAGCACGCCGCAAAGCAGAAACCCACACAAGCAAGTAGCAACAAGCAAAGGACCTCTCCGCCGCCGCGAAGAGCTCATTTCCCTCACTTGGCTATTTGCGCGGTCCGCAGCACACTCGCTCCACCACAAGACTCCGCCGCCGCAACCATCACGCCCTTCACACAGCCAACATGATGCTCAGCGCAGTCCGAAGAGCCCGCATGGCCGCCAAGGCGCAGGCCACCAGCAGCCGCGTCGCCGCCAGCCGCGCCGCCGCCTTCTCGTCCACCAGCGAGTCGATCGCCACCGACGGTGCCGCGCAGGGCAAAGACCGCCTCATCCTCTTCGACACGACGCTGCGCGATGGCGAGCAGTCGCCCGGCGCGACGCTCAACTTCCGCGAGAAGCTCGACATTGCGCGTGCGCTCAGCCTCCTGGGCGTCGACGTGTGCGAGGCGGGTTTCCCGATCTCGTCCCCGGGCGACTTTGAGGCTGTGGCTGCGATTGCGCAGGAGATCGGACCGCTCGTCGCGGGCCGCAAGTCCGGTAAACCGATGACCATCGCTGGTCTCGCGCGCGCGACTGAGAAAGACATCCAGCGCTGCTTTGATGCCGTCAAGTACGCGCCGAACCACCGCATCCACACGTTTCTCGCAACGTCGGACATCCACTTAAAGTACAAGCTCAAGATGTCGCGCGACGAGTGCATTCGTCGCTCCGTCGAGGCCGTATCCTTCGCCGCGAGCTTGACGCCGGACGTCGAATTCTCGCCGGAAGATGCCGGCCGCAGTGACCCGGATTTCCTCTGTGAAGTGCTCGCGGAGGTGATCAAGGCCGGCGCCAAGACGCTCAACATCCCGGACACGGTCGGGTACACGGTACCGGACGAATACGGCTCGCTAATCCGCTACCTGATCGAGAACACGGAGGGGAGCGAGAAGGCGATCTTCTCGACGCACTGCCACAACGACCTGGGCCTCGCAAGCGCCAACACGCTCGCGGGCATCGTGGGCGGCGCGCGCCAGGCCGAAGTGACGATCAATGGCATCGGTGAGCGCGCGGGCAACACGGCACTCGAGGAGATCATCATGACGCTGCAGACGCGTCCACAACACTACCCAGTCTACTCGACCGTGGACTCGACGCACATCACGCGCTGCAGCCGCATGGTGAGCCACTACACGGGCATGACGATCCAGCCGAACAAGGCGATTGTGGGCGCAAACGCCTTTGCGCACGAGTCGGGCATCCACCAGGACGGCGTGCTCAAGCACCAGGCGACCTATGAGATCATGCTCCCGGAGTCCGTGGGCCTGAGCGAGAACAAGATGGTGCTCGGCAAGCACTCGGGTCGCCACGCGTACAGCAAGCGCCTGCAGCAGCTCGGCTACACAGACCTGACGCCGCAGCAGCTGGACTACTACGTGGACAAGTTCAAGGTGCTCGCGGACGAGAAGAAAACAGTGACGGACGCCGACATCGAGGCGATCGTCTCGGACGAGCTCTACAAACCCGAGACGTTCTGGACGCTGCAATCTGTACACGTGACGGCCGGCAACCGCGTCAAGCCGACGGCGACCGTCACGTTGGCCTACAAGGACGGCCAGGAGGTGAGCGAGGCCGCCATGGGCACGGGCCCCGTGGACGCCATCTACGTGGCGATCAAGCGCGCGACGGAGATGCCGCACCTAAAGCTCAACGAGTACTCGGTCAACAGCATCACGGATGGCACGTACGCGCTGGGCGAAGTCACAGTGCGCGTGCAGGAGGAGAAGGACGAAGACGCGTCGCCGAGCGAGGAGGGCAACAGCAGCGACCTCCTGAATGCGCAGACGGGTGTGCTGCGGAATCGCCAGTACGTCGGTCACGGTGCCAACACGGACATCCTCGTGGCGTCCGCCACGGCCTACGTGAATGCTGTGAACCGCCTGGTCGCGGCCAAGGAGCGCGCCGCCAAGGACAACAGCGGCGTATCGCAGGAGGCCAAGCGGGTCGGCAAATCCTTCGACAACTAGGAAAAACACGGCAGCACTTGCGACTAGAAACAGAGAGCAAAAGCGGATAACGACTAACAAACCCTTTGTCTATAAGCTGCTTCTTCGATTCATTCACTCGGGCGTGAGACCGTCGTAGGGCGTGAGCCCGAAGGAGTTCTCGATCGTGTCGTCAGCACCGCGCGCAATGAGGTACTCGCCGAGCGCGCCGTCGGCGTCGTAGGCCATGGCGAAGTGCAGTGGCGTGTTGCCCTGCGCGTTCCTGTGATTCACGTTCGCGCGCTTCGAGACCAAGTACTCGACCATCTTCATGTTGACGTTCTGGCACGCGATGAGCAGCAGCGTGTTGCCCTTGTCGTCCTCCTCGTCGATAGAGAAGCCCGCGTCGATGCTCTCGACCAGGCGCTTGAGGCGGCCGTTGCGCGCCTGCGAGAAGACCGTGTCCAGGTCCGGCACGCCCACCTGCGCGCGCGTGTTGCTCGACGTCTCCTCGTGGTGCACGGCGTCGAGCTGCGCGCGCTCCTGCTCCGTCAGCGGCAGCAGCTTGTTGCGCGCCACCACGATCTTGCGCACGTGCAGCTTGTGCGTCACACCCAGTACGTCTGACATGTCCTCGGGTCGCAGCTCCAGCAGGAACTCGCCGTCCACGGCGCCCTCATCGAACGCCTGCTTGTACTGCGAGAGCGCGAGCGAGTCGAGCCACCGGCCGACGTCGTCCACGCTCCAGTCGCGCACTTGCGGCGGCAGCGGCTGTAGCTGCGCGCGCTTGGCGTCCTCTTCGTCCACGAGTTTCTTCTCGAGCTCGTGCTTCTTGAGCTGGGACGCGGCCTGCATGAGGTCCGCACCGCCGACCTTGAGGCGGTTCATCGCCGGGATGTTGGCGGCTGCAGCAGCTGCGGCCGCGGCCGCTGCGGTCTCGGCCGTGCTCGTGATCGCGGCGGACGTCGTGTCGGCGTTGATGTCGCGCAGGTTCTTGAGCATGTTGAGCGAGCTGAAGTAGGAGAGCGACATGGACATGAACTGGAATTTCATGAGCTCCTCCGTGGACTCGAACATGGCTTGCGAGCGCTTCTCGTGCTCCTTGGCCTTCATGGCCGTGGCGGCCGCCGCTGCGGCGGAGGTGGCCGTCGCGGTCTCAAGCTCAATGCCCTTCTCACGGAGGTTCTCGAGCTCGAGTTTCTGCTCCTCGAGCAGCTCCATGAGGTTGCGCTGCAGTCGCGCGAACTCGCGGTCCTTGCGCATGCGCGTGGCCTCCATATCGGCGAGCTTCTCCTCCATATCGGCGAGCGCGCGGCGCTTCTGTTGCACCTCGCTGAAGACGCTCGTAAACTCGGCCTCGAGGTCCTTCTTGCGCCGCTCGCGCTCGGCGCGCTTAATCTGGATCGCCATCTCCACGGCGTACGCGTCCGCCTGGCGCTTCTTCATGACCTCTTTCGTCTCAAAGAGACTCTCGACTCCAGCTTCGTATGGAGCTCCAGCAGCTCCAGTATCAGGCTGCGGGATGCCACTGCCCAGCGGCATGGGCTTCTTGCTGCTGCTGCTGCTGCTGTCGCTGTGGCTACTGCGCAGGAGTCCTTCAATGCCACCGCGGTGCAGCATCTCGGCCTCGTGCGTGAGCTCGCGCAGGTCCGACTCGAGTTGGTCGATCTCCTGCAGCTCCCGCTCGAGCACGGCGAGCTCTTTCTCTGACTCCTGGAGCTCGCAGTGGATGGAACTCACCTGCCTCTCAACAGCCTCCTGGGCACGATGCAGTGCGTCGATCTCGCTCTGCTGCCTCTCGAACGCTTGCTTGGAGCCCTCGATCATCTTGAGTCCGAGCGCGAGCCGCTCGGGACCTGGCTCAGCGTCGCGCCACTGCTTCTTCCGAAGCGCCTCGATGCGCCCCAGATGACCGCGATACGTGCGCTGGATCTCGATTGCCGCGAGCACGGAGAAACGCGACGTGAGGAACTTGTCGCGCGCGACGTACATCTTCCAAGTCGCCTGGAGCTTGGCGGCGTTGCGGTCCATGTACCGCCGTTGCGCTTGGGCCTCGCGGAGCTCAAGACACCGGAGTCGACCGACGTAGCCTCGGTACACGCGCTGCAGTGTGAGCGCTTTCTTGGCGCGTAGCTTGCGCACGAAAGCCACACGACACGTGTGGCCTCGAAACAGTCGCTGGATGTTGCCGGCAGCGAACGCACGCTGGGTCTCTTCCTGCCGCTGCGCTCGGTACCTGACGAACCTGCGACGGCCCAGGAAGCCATGCACGATGCGCACGATCTCCCCGCCGGCGAAGCGCGTGATGCGCTCCTGTTGCACTTGCTGACGCACTTTGGTCACTCGCTGGATAGCAAAGTGTCTGCGCACGTACTTCTGGATGCACGTCGCCTGCGCGTGCTTGCGCTTCAGGAGCTCCTGCTTGAGGCGCTTCTCGTTCTCGCGCACGCCCTGCGTGAAGTTCTGCTGCATGGACGTCGTGATGTCGGCGAACTCGTCGACGTCGAGCGTGCCGACCACGAGCTTCTTGGTCTTCTTCTTGGCCTTCTCCTCGGCCTCGAGCTCATCAAAGACGCTCGGGAGGTATGGCTTAAGGTGTTGGCTTTGCTGCATCATCATTTCACCAGGTGGACTTGCTAGAGAACTGGGTCGCAACACTGATGAAGACGACGAGAATGAAACTTGGAGGACGTCACCTCCAAAGGAAGACGAGATGTCCAGACTCAGCAGGCCAGCTTCGCGCTTCTTCATGGCTGCGAGCCGCTCGGCCTGTTCGTCCTGAAGCTTCTTCTCGAGTGCTGCGAGTCGTACTTTGTCTTCTTCTTCCCACTCGCGACGCCTGCGCTCTTGCTCCTGCTGCAGTGCCTCCATGTGTTCCTCTGCGGCTGCTCGCTGCTTGGCCCGCAGCTCCTCCGCTTCTCTTGCAAGCCGCTGCTCGTTCTCGACCATGCGCTGTCGAATCTCGTCCATCTCTGTATCCATCGACGCGTTTTTCTTCACTGTTTCAGCATGATCCTCAGCACGAGGATTGAGTTGCTGGCTTGTAGTTGGCACGCTAGGGATCGAGGGCGGTGACAGACTTGGAGGGAACGCGACCTGGGGCTTTCGAGTGCTGGTATCGCTTTCAAAGCCAGAGAGTACTGATGAGGTCACGGCTGCTGCCACCATTGGTGATGGCTTCTGATGCGGTTGTGGAGCTTGAGAAGAAGGCGAAGAAGGATCGTCCCTGAAAGTCTGGTTTGTGAGCCATTTCTTCTTTTCCAACTCGGCTTTCTGCGCCTCGTGGGTCTTGACGGCTTCCTGGAACTCCTGCTCCGATCGCTCCAGCTGAAGCTCATACACCGACTTCTTGAGCGCCTGACGCTTCTCTGCGATGATTGGGCTCTCAATCTTGCCTTCGTCGACCAGTGGTGCATCTAATGGTACCTGCATGGATCTTGGGACGACCTTGACTCGCGTTGGCTCTTGGGCACTCTCAGCTGGTAGGACTTCTACTGATGGCACTGCTGCTGAGCTAGAGGCTGACGGCTTCCTTGTACTATCAGCATGTGGTGTCTTCTCACATGGCAGAGAGCTGTGCTGCGGTGACGTGGCTCCTAGCTCTTGCGCCAGCTCCACGTCCCGCACAAGAACTGCCTGGTCATCCACGATGTTCTTGTTCTCCTTGGAGGTTACGAGCAGCTCCATCAAGTCGGTCATGTACGTCTTGCACTCCTGGCGGAGCTCATGACCTGCGCGCAGCCACGAGACGAAAGCGCTCTTTGGAGTCGCGAGTACTTGGCGAAGCTGCTTGCTGGTCTTGCCACGCATGTCGCCATTGCTTTGCGGCTGTTGATGCGACCACGCGTGTAGGATGTTGACTCGTCCCTGGAGGAATGGGTCGACATTCGCGGGCCCCACGAGCGCGTTCTCGACGGACTGGACAATCACGAGCGGCACATCGATCTCCTGGAGCTGGCTCACTAGATCCAGGTGGTGGAGCGCACCTTGGCAGATGCGAATGCGCCCGTCGAGTGTGATCGCATTCGTCACAGCCGTGTAGATGCTCAGTGCCAAGTTCGGGTCGATCTTGCCCAGGTACGCGTCCGAGAAGAGGAACTTGCTGAAGAACGTCACGGGTAAATCTGGGCGCGACGGCGGAAAGCATGAGAAGACGTTCACGGCGCTGTGCAGGATCGCTGCGAGCTGCGCGTCGACCTTGGCGAACCCGTTGCAGAGCACGAGCGACTGCAGGTAGCCGTCGTAGGCGCGGCCATGCAGGATCGCGTAGCACGCCGCAATGTTGGCGCCGTTGCCAAATCCCACGAGGTGGAACGGGAGGCCCGAGAGCACGAACGCCTTCGTGTGCTGCAGGAAGTTGAGCAGCTCGTGCACGCGTCGCGCCTGCCACATGTTGTTGAACACGGTCTTCTCGGTTGCTGAGTCTCCAGAGTACGCTGAGCCTGCCTGACCCGGTAAATTGAAGAATAGTGCGCGTGCGCCGACGTGGCGCGCGAGCACCGACCGGAAGAACACTTTCGTGCTGTCCATCGTGTCGAAAAGGTCGTGGAAGACCACGAGGTTGCACTTTGTGCTGTCGCCCACAGCCTGGCCCGCGATCGAGTACGGGAGCTTGGTCACGCCGTCCTGGCACGTGAACACGGCTTCGCTGGCGCCCGCGACAAGCGCGTCTGCGAGTCCCGACGGAGCTGCGAGGCGAGCCATCTGCTGCTCCTGGATCGCGCGACGCGCAGCATCTTTCTGCTGCGTCTGGCGGCCGGTTTTCGTTACAGAAGCGGTGGTTTTCGACTTGTTGAAGGGACCACTATGATCATCATGGCTCGTCAGCGTGGGCTTATCATCTCCATTCAGCTTCTCGCGGTCTTTAAAAAGCCTTGCTGGCAGCACCTCGGGCTTCAGAAAACGCAGCTCGCGATTCGTGTTCTGGTCTTTGAAGGCGGCTCGATGCTTCCATGCGTAGGCCTGCAACACTGTCAGGATCCTAGAACAACACCACAGATCACATCATGAGCTAGTGAGACCGCCTGGAGTGTTTATCAGAGCAGTGTGGGGTACGAACTGAGACTTACCAGTCACAGAAGCGAGCGGCGCACGAGCTGATGGGCACGATGTGCACAGGCGCAAAGAGTGGGTTGCGAGCGTGTGCAGCCGCCTTCATCACGATCTCGATCCCCACTTGGTCCAAGTCGAAGTTAGCTAGCAATGCGAGCAGCTTCTCCTGAGAGACGGTGCGCTTGAGCTCCGTCCACTCGCTCGTGTCCTTCCCGAGAAATACGATGCCCAGACAGCTCAGCACCATTTCGATCGCCGGGTGCGGGTTCGTGAAGCTGTAGAGCTCCGCTGCGTCTTTCTTGGTAATGCTCGGCAGGATTGTCATCTGTGCATGGCTCCATACTTGCGACCAAGTGCGACGCGCTTGCTCGTCACCAGCTGTTGCAGCAGCTTCATCATGGTCGTCAAGATCGACGAGGTACTCGCCTAGCTTGCTGGGTCTACTACCCATTGAGACTGAGCCTCGCGACTTGGATCCTTTCTTCACGACGCGCTTTCTCGCAATTTGGTCCTGGGCTTTCATGCGCACGCGCTCCACAAGCGTGTAGAACTCAAAGCAGTTCTTGCACACGTGCACTTCCTGGTAATAGTACCCTGGAAACGTCTGCCCGAGTGGCTCGCCGTCGCCGTAGTATTCTTCTGCGAGGTAGTCGCCGTCTTCGCCGTTATGGTACCGGCGCACAAAAAGATCTACGAGCTGCTTCTCAGCGCGCGTTTGTGCGATAAGCTTGAATGGGATCGTGAACTGCGGCGCGAGCCCAGTTTCCTCATGCTGCTGTCTCTGTGGAGACGATGGCTTCTGGCCGTAGTGGCTTTCGGAGTCAATTACTGGTCCACGATTGCTAACGCGTGGCTGGAACTTGAGCGGTTCGTTGCTGGCACGAGACTCGAGGAACGCGTTGGCCGCGGCGGTGGCTGTGAACACGCTGCTGCGGCGTCTCGCGTCGGTCTCAGGAATGGCAGATGACCCATTCGACGGCAACGGCTGCTGGCTACCACCTAGCAGGATCTTCTTGCCCTCCAATCGCTTCGCAGCGAGCATGTTGATTTGCAAATGGCAGTAGTCGCCGCTGCAGCCTTTCTTTTGGCTCGAGACCAAAAGGGCAGCTGAGATCGTGCGCCGTCGACCACGAGAAAGCGTTGACGTCGCGGGCAGGTACTGCAGCGCATCCTCCCAGTCACGTGCGTTACGAAGTCGGCTGTGCTGCTCCTCTCGGAACGAATCGAAGCTAGAACTGCTGGTGCTGGTGCTGTTAGAGTATAGATGTTCACCAAGGTTGGGTGTGGAAGAGGACGTGGACAGAAGCGTTGGCCTTCTTTGCCGCGGTGTCGGGGACGACAGGATCGCGTCGATGAGCTTCTCGTCCGGTTTCCGCATCGCCTCGGCTTTCGCGCGCGCCAGGATGCGCTCGTTGGCTGCGTGTGGACCGTCATAGACGCTCTGCAGTCTGGAGTGAGTGCTGAAAGCGTGGTGCGGTGGGGCTATTGACAAAGTTGACGATGCTGTTGCTGAGGACGCGACTGGGATGGTCTCGAACGCGTCGGTGCGCCAGAGGAAAAGCCGTCCAAAGTCGTCGAGTACGAAGAGCGACACGCAGTGCACGATGCGAACCTTCTTGCTCTTCTCAACGTAGCTGTTGGTATACACGTATAATCTCCGTAAGAATAAACGATCAACAGTGTCGACGTGGGCCAAGAGCGCGAAGTCGCACCTGATGTAGAACTGCACGAGATCGTTCACCTGCGCGTTCATCTTGGCGTCCATGCTCGCGATCTTTTGACTACCTATTGCGAGGCGGAAGAGCTTGCACTGCGGTCGCCCAGATTTGTGAAGACTGCCCCAAATTCCAAATCCATGTCAGCCAACGCAGCAATGAAGCCTAGACAGAAGGGACGTTCATGCAACGAGCAGGAACGTACGTGAACTCGTGCTCTATATTGGCGTACTTGAGCGGGTCGAGGTCGCCGCCGCGTGGCGCGACGAACGAGCTGAGGCACGCACTGCCGTCGTTGGTTGCGAGCGAGTTGAGATACGTAAGCAGCTCGTGCGCGCTGAAGAACTGCATCGTACGAATCTGATCGCCGAACCAGCATACGGCCGCGTACTGTTGACTGAGAGTCCCGTTGCTACTGTTGCTGGAGGCGCGCGCGATCTTTGCAAACTCGTCGTGCACGGTGTCGACGCTGAGCTTGGCGCGCGGTTTCTTGCGAATGATGCCGCCCGAGGTGGAGTAGAACCACGACCAGATCTGCTGCTTCTCGACGAAGACTGTGTCCAGGATGCTCACCACGCACTGCTCAGTCACACACCATGCGAGATCAGAGTCACACGTTAGAGACACTTACCATTTCCACTAGGAGAGCGTTATGCGCTCAACAGAAAGCGCCATCGCTTGCTGCATCTCACCTCGCCCTTGTCCTTGTTGACGAGCGCGCCGCAGACCCACTCCCAGCAGCGCCGCGTGCGCGGCTCCGCGGGATCCACGGCCGGCACGGACGTGCGAAAGAGCTGTTGCTGCTGCATGGTAAGACAAGCTCACCCTCTCCTTTGTGCGACGATCTCTTCGAGCTGCTGGATGATCTCGTTGTCATGAGAGGGCAGCCGACATCGCTACATTTAGAACTGCCTGAAACGACAGCGTGCAACGATCGACACATTACCCTGCTCTTCAGCATTTTCGCTTCACATCACCATCACCATGAGCGAATATGGCGCTTTTGAACTTGTCCTGTAGCTCAACAGCTCGTGGTCTCTCCTATTGATTCGGGTGTTAATACTAGTATATAAGGGGGCCGTGATCTGCTCACAACACCACCAATAGTCAGCTGCAGAGCATCTCTCTAAGCACCTACTTATCTCCGCGCGTGGGCGTCATCGAGTGCTTGGTCGACGGCATCGATTCGTCCGCAGTCGATGATGAGGATGGCGACTGCGAGGGATGGAACGACGCGCCGAACTGCGGCCGCTGCGACAGGTTGTTCGCGCTCGTGCGGTACGACGCCATCGCCATCTCGCTCTCGCCCGGGAAGTGCGAGAACGCAAAGCCCGTGTTGCGGCGCACGAGGCGCGGCGAGTCCAGCGCGACCGCTGCGTCCTCGCCCTTCGCCAGGCGGTTCCACTCGCGCATCAAGTGCGACGGCTCCGGGTAAAAGAGCACGCGGCCCGCCTTCGCGATGAAGTTCGGCAGCACAGACGCCACCACCGCGATCATGAGACCGAACCAGAACCACGCGGTTGTGAAGAGCTCGCCGAACACGCCGTAGCCGTTTTCCGTCTCGTAAAACTCGGTCTTGGTCCAGCCGTACAAGGTGCAGAAGAACGCCATGAAGAGGTAGTAGAAAATGAGCGTGCCGATCGTCGAGTAGATGTTCGCCTTCGTCCAGTTGCTCGTCATCAGCGCCACCTGCACGGTCGACGCCGTGATCAGGTACGTGTACGCGGCGACACCGTCCGCCCAGAGCCCCAGGTCGCGCGAGCCGAAGAGGTACTCGTTGTTTGAGTCCTTCGCAAAATACCACACGATGAACCCGTTCGAGAAGAATGGCACGGCGTAGATCACGTACGCGTGCCACACGCCCAGTCCGCACCAGCCGAAGAACGTGATCCAGTTGAACGAGCGGTTCTTGAGTCCATTCACATACAGCGTCGGGTACTGCATGAGCACTGCGGGTGAGACGTCCTGGTTGTACATGGCGATGAACACGATCGGGATCGTCGTGAACAACGCGTTGTAGAGCGTGAAGCAAATGCCAAAGTACATCAGCAGACCGCTGTACATTGTCTGCATCGCCAGGAAGAAGTTCGACAGCGACAGCGCTACGTTCTTCATGAACGAGAACAGAATCAGCTTCGAGATGCGCTTGTAGCTATAGTTGCCGTGCACCAGCAGCAGACGCTTCAGGAAACGGAATTCGGCAAACGAGTAATCGCTCGACAGCACGGCTTGACGGCCTTCTTTGCCGCTGATGCCCACGCCTACATTCGCCGCCTGGATCATAGGCACGTCGTTCGCACCATCACCGATTGCAAGCGTGATGTTACCCGGAGAGAACATCAACGTCGGCTCCGTCACGAGCTTCACGACCGACGCCTTCTGCGCTGGTGAGCAGCGGCAGCAGATCACAGACTTGCACTGCGTCGCCACGGATAGGAACAGGTACTTGATGTCGTCTTCGAGAACCAGCGCGAGCGTTTTTCCATCAATCACCATTGCAAACTCCAGCTCCTCATCCACGAACTCCTCGCTCACGTTTTGCAGATCGCTCTTCGGCTCAAACTGGCGGTCGCAGTGGCCATGCTCGAGACTGATGTCGGATGCGCTATCAGGATTCAGCGCAGGGTACACTTCGTCAAACTGAGTGTTGCTGTCAGTGGGCGTGACGTCGGCTTCCTCGTTCTGCTCGCCTCGTCGTGGCATGCGTCTGCGCTTCTTGCGCGCTTCCGCTTGCTCGTCACGTCCGTAGATCATCGTCTTTGCAAGATCCCAACCAATCAAGAAGACACGCTTGAACGCTTCGTACAGTACGCTCACGGCAGACGAGTACTCGTCCGAGCCCCACTTATCATCGACCAAGTCGACGTACAGCTCTTCAAGTTTTGCTCGAAGACTGGCTTTGTCGCGCTGGCCGAGCACGATGACGTCCATGTTGTCATCGATCACATGCGACGACATGCCAATGCTGAGCGCAGTCTCTTTCTTGTCGCCCGTCAGCACCCAGAAGTTGATGCCAGCCTTACGAAGCGATGTAATGCACTCTTCCACACCTTCCTGAAGGCGGTCTTCAATCGCCGTCGCTCCCAAGAGCGTCAACTCGACCTCAATAACAGCAGAGATTTTCGCAATCTTCGCCGCACGATTGTCGAGAGAGAGCTCCGCCTGACGGTACAGCTTGTTCCATTCTTCGTACTGCTCATGAGTCAGTTGGCGCATCGCAGTCGTCAGCGTGCGCAGTCCCTCGGAGGCGTACTCCTGCAAATGACCGCGTGTGACGTGCGCGACGCCCTGCGGCTGAGACTTGGACAGCAGGTCAAAAAGGACATCATCGGCACCTTTGCAGTACAGGATGATGCGTCCGTCCGGGTGGCGGAAGATGATCGACATGCGCTTGCGGTCGCTGTTGAACTCCAAGACATTCAAGATCTCAAACGACATCGGTACGCCCTGGATCAGCGTCTCACAGATTGGGCCGTCACGGCCAGTCAGCACGAAGCCGAGGTCGTTGGCAGCCAACACCAGAGCCTGCTCGTCGGGAGACGCAGCGTTGTACTTGACTTTTCGAGGCGGTCTCGAGAGACCGCTGTCATCGGAAGCTGAAGGCGAGTCGTACTCTGGGATTACAGTGTTGCAGATTGTCAGCAGCAGCAAGAAGTCCGTGATCTCCTTTTTTGTCGAGTGGTTCGCATTCAGACGACCAATCAAGCGAGAGTCGTTGAACCGCGTGCCTGGGCGGGCCGGTTTCTCCGAATCCATCTCCACGTCGTTGTAGCGAAGCCCAGCGACTGTACACTTGGCGAACACCATCTCGTTTCGCGTCAGAGTGCCGGTTTTGTCCGAGAAGATGTACTGGATCTGACCAAGGTCTTCGTTGATATTACTGTTGCGGACCTGCGCCGGGGTGTCTGTCTTCGGGTCGTACATCTCCAGATCGCTCTCGATGTACCGCGCGTGCACGAAGCGTACTCCTTCCATCGTCACGTACATGGAAAGCGGGATCAGGTTGTTGAACAGGATGACGTAACTCAAGAAGATATAGCCGTTCTCAGTCGCCTGTCCAATGTACCATGGCACATTGTCGTCGTCCAAGTCCCAGCCCCAGTTGTTGTTGCCGAGCGTACACGCCACAGAGATGCCGAACAGCAGGACGAGCACCAGCACGAACATCGTGTCGAGCGTCTTCTCCACAAAGCTGCGCTTGAGCGGCACGTCCGACGAGTTCATGGCGATCTTCGTCTCTTTGCCAGTGTAAATGACAAACGCGATCGTCCACTCGGAATTGCGACTCTCACTTCCTCGCAAAATCAAGTTATCCATAGAAAGACTCGTGTCATCCACAAGGTTCGAAGCCTCCGTCGAACTCTCAACCTGCGCGTGAATGTTGATCAACTTCAACACGCCGTCGAAGTAGAACAAGTCCTTGTTCGGGGCGTCACACGCGACGTGGAGCTTGTACTTGTCCAGGATGTCATCCGCAGTCAGGAAATGCTTCGTAGGTTTCGCCACGCTTCGGATTTTCAAATTCGTCTCGCCATCCAAGTTTGCAGTCTCGATGTAGCATCGTCCATCCGAACGGCTCGTCGCCAGAAGAATGCAATCTGCTGGCACTTCGTCGCCATCTTTCAGGATCAGCATGTCGCCAACCTCGATGTCTTGCCACATGGCGTCCATGTGTTTGATCGTCCCACTCGCATCGCGGCGCACAATATGCGTTGGCTTGGTGTTCACCTGCGTGTCCGCTTTCTGTCTCCGCAGATCTTCCGACACGTCTTTCAGCGCCGACGTCGCAAACACGATCAGCAACGGCGTCAAACTTGCGACTGGACTCACAGGCGAGAAACTGAAGAAGCAGAGCGCAACCACGATCGTCGTGTAGAAGTTCGCGAGACGGCTGAACTGCATTTTCAGAAACACGAACGGGAAGTTGTAGAACGTGTACTTGCTTGTGCGGATCAAGTTGCTGCAGAACGGCACAGGTGCGTCGCCTTTTTTCCCACCTGCGCCACTCGCGAGACTTTTGCGTCGACTGCCGACTGGTGGCTCCCCGGGGCCGATCACGATCGTTCGTCTCGCTGAGGGGCGTACATCTTCGGGCAAATCCGCGACAGGATTCATGCTCAGTGTGTTGCGCAGATGGTGCACCGAGCCATTGCGCACTGCTGGGGACGGCGGCATCATCGTTGCGAGTGCGGCACGGTCACACTCGCGCTGGTTCTGCACAGCCTTGACGATGCGCCGCAGCTTCCATCCGTAGAGCAAACCCGCGAGGTTGAGCATCGTCAGGATGATCGAGAAAAAACCCTGCATGAGCACGGCCGTGCCACTGCTCACACTGTTGAGCTTGCCGTTGTAGCCCTTGTAGTACCAGATCACGTCCACCAAGAGACTCAGCTGCATGCCGATCTTGTAGAGCAGCAGGAACTTTGGCACGAGGAATTTTGTGCCGTGCCAGCCGAGAATCAGCGTGATGTACTACAGTGAATAGCAAAACAAAGAGATAGCACAACAAGGTGCATGAGCATTTTGCGACAGGCAGAAACAGAGGCACTACAACACATGACGAAATAAACAATTGAAACGTACCAGAATGAGCACGGGGAGCGTCGCCTGGTACGACAAGCCGAGGATGATCGGGAAAATGCGGAACGTGTTGATCACGGACTGCGTCACGATCGTGAACTTGAGGCGGCGGCGCGACTGGTAGATCGTCATGCCCTTGAGAAAGCAGAACACGCGCTCAAAGACGTTCCAGACCTTCGCCTCGGCGCTCGCCTGGTTCTCGGACGCAATCGAGTCCGCCATGCTGTCGGCGCGGTACCGCAGCGAGATGATGTTGCGCTGCTCTTCCTCGGGCACGGCACCCGTGAACGTGTTGAGGCGCCGCATGCCTTTCTGCGAGTTGGGCGGCGCGTTGCTCTGCTGGGACAGCGGCGGTTGGTCACGGCCCGCATCAATCTCGATGCCCAGGTGGTAGTTGCTCGCCGCGTCGTCCGAGGGCGACGACACCGCGAACTCCACCACTTTCATCGCTTTCTGGTTCTGTGTCAATGTGGTTGCTTCGCGCTGTCGGTTGGAAGAAGAACAGGGATGAGAGGCGCGGGTTTGGGCCTACTGCCTGTCTCTCTCGCTCGCTTGCTCACGAGGTGCTGACTGAGAGCGGCTGTCTCTATATATACACTGGCTGCTGTGGAGGCGGAGGCGTGTGGGTGGATATATATACACGCGCGTCTCCCACTCACACAGGTGCGTTCTCGTGTTCGCTTCCGTTCTTTCCTTTCGCTCGTATTGCGCGCCTGGCGATCGGCGCGTGAGTGCGGGAATGCTCACGGCGGCGGAGAATGGCGATTGCATAGAGAGCGTGCGGCCGCTGAAGTAACATAGACGTCCAGTACCAATCTGCTAGAAACAGTGTATTGACGCATGCGGGAGCGAAATGAGCAAGATGAGACAATTGGCTTGCTTTCACGATGTCGCTGGCTCACTGTGCGTAAATCGGGGCTGCATAATCTGTACTTTCCTTTCGCAACAACACATTTCTGTGCAGTTAAACACTGCGAATAGTGAGCCACAATTGTACGAGGAAACGGAGACAGAGCGTAATCAAAGCAACGACGAGTGATTCGTTACTATTTAAGCCACCTAGAAATACTTCATCTAAAAATATCGAGAACAAGCCAAGCCGCAAAATTATTCCGTCACGTCAAATAAGTATGCACACAGCATGCAGTTAATTTGCTTGAGCAAAAATTTCAACCATTTTCATCGTACGCCTCTCTACCTTCGAATTCAGGCGCAAACGCATACGATCATTATAAGAATTACACTCACGCGATTCTTCAGCTCTAAATGGTTTTCATTCATGATCATAATCGCACTCGCTATTCTTGCACACGCCTCATCAATTTTGATACTTTTTGGTAATCCACATCAATCCGGCGCGATAACCTCCAATCATGAGACACTGTTTAACAGAATAGCAATGCGGATACTGCGATAGTACGAGACATGCGGATTTCTGTCATGATCCCGATCATGACAGAAACATACCACACACTACAGCATGTCTACCAGTCGATATTGTCTTCATAAAGGCCTGATTGGAGTAGATTGCTGGGGTCGACCCCAGGATTTGCAAACTCTTTTCACTTTATCCACGCCTTAGTCTTTGATCAATCACTGCCTGCAGGCACCATCACTCCTGTAGCTTGAATGAGGAGATGGACGGATTTCCCCCTTCAATTTTAGCCGCACAAAGACAAACAGCAAGCAGCACGTGGAGAGCATGGAGCGCTTCGCCTTCGGCGACGACGTTCTCAACCAGTAAGAGCTCGTCTGGGACACGGCGTGGAGTGCAAGCACCCCGAGCTACAAGATCTGCCTGTGTGCAACAACCCCTCATGTCGTAAGCTCGTTCACCACCTATGTGCAATTGACGTGAACATTGCGAACAATGTCCCTGACTACTCACCTCCTTGCTGTGGGCTGCCGCGCCTGTTTGCTGTTGCTGGAGACCGCCCCCTTCCACCAAGACAGTGTCGAGCCCTGGCAGCATGACCGCTCGTATCTCCTACAGCACACTGCACAAGACTCACACGCTCATCCACGCTAGCACAAGCCTTCTTCAACAAGCCTCAGTTCAAGCCACTTTCGGCCGCATGCGTTTCCACCATACACCCACCAGCTCCAGTCACAGACTGCGGAGCGTGGTGACGACAGCTTTCCTTTTACCAACAGCCAATCAGCAAGCAAAAAGAAGATGGCAAAAGCAGCGCCTCGCAGCTCGGCGCAGAAAGGAGCGCGCCTAACATGGACGTCAGCCATTGTCGACGCATTTATGGACACCAAATACACCGGCAAGAGCATCTTCAAACACCTGAACGAGGCAATCACCAACGAACAAAGACAGCAAGCATGGAACCTGCTCGCGCCGAGACTTCGCTGCCACAAGAAAGAAGATCTCCGGAACGCAGATACTTTGATAACCATTGAAAGCCTATCGTGTATCTTTGCTGCCTGCTAATGAATATGATTGTCGTTGTGTGTTGGCAGGCTCGGAAGTACTCAAGTCTAAAAGCAGAGTACAGGACTTGGAGAAAAGATGGTCGCATGACTGAAAATAAGCAATTCAAGAAGAAGACGCCAGCTTACATGTCAACACTGCACTCCTTTTCCAGTATGAGAGAGGAATCACGTTGGATGCTCTCGTCGAGGACACAGGCAGCGCCGAGTAGTGTGGAGAAGAGACCGGGGTGAGCAATTTGTACGCAAGCGAGGGGCAAAGCGAGCAAGATAGCTTGATCCAGTCAAAAAGAGGTGGGGGCAGCGATGCAGACAGCGAGGCAGATGCAAGTGAGAAGCCAAAACGTGCCATTGAACCAACAAAAGCAAGTGAGAAAGGGATCCGGCGTTAGGTTTCTCGCACCGAATGTTGGTGCGCACTAAACGATCTTACGAAGGAGTTCAGTAATAGAAAGCCTGGTGGTGACAACGTGCTCGTTCGAGCAATCAAGAAACTGAACAAAACCCAAGACCAGCAGCTCGAGCTGATCAAAATGCTTCTCGAATCTCAAGTAGCTCAGCTATCTTTATTACAACAGATCCACAACGCTAGTAAGCAAACAGAAGACTAGATCTCGCTCCTAGTATCTTTCTGACATCAACAACTCTTTAATGAAATCACGTTTTGCAATACCAGCTTCATGATTGAGCTTGTCTTCTCGTTTACTTTTGTACTCGCTCGATCCCAAATGGGGATCGCACTGTCACGTATGCGTGGGCGTTCATGTCGATCAACAGGTTGTGCAGTATCATGCAGAAAGGACGACCACATCGATGTTTTCTGGAGTTTGTAGACGAATAGGTCTCAGAAGAATGCGCCAACGGTTTTTCAGGATATCGAAGGCGCATTCGACTACCATTCTCGTTCTGGCGTGGAGCAGGTTGTAGGTTCGTTTCTTTCGACACTCAAAAGCTTCTCTTTCTGAAAACGGTGTCAACATGTGCGACCAGAGTTTGTAGACGGAGTCTCCCAGCAAATGGTAGTTGCGCGGCAGTGTCTTCAGTAGCTTCTTTCGGTATTTTGATTGATTCCACATGAACTGGTCATTTGCAGAGCCCGGACGAATCGAACACGTCATGAACTTGCGGTTGTGATCCACAACCGCTAGCACGTTGACAGCAGGGAAGTTTTTTTCTGCAAAACCATCCTTCGTGGCGATCAAGTCGCGCGATCGGCACGAGCGTGCCGCCGATCGCTCCCACAACTCCCAGGAACCCGTACTTCAATTCAAGTTGCCGGGACACGTAGGCGAGATTGGCTTGATATGTAGAGGACGAGATCACAGTGCTTGAAAGGGAGGTGATCACAGGCAGAACTTCGTTAATGTAATCGACAGCACTTGACTTTAAAACACCGAAAATGCTAGCCGTGGTGTGAATTACACAGCCATGAGCGAGAAAGTGAAGGCAGATGGCGACACACTTGCGTATGTCTGTCCTGACGTTATGATGCAGAACGTGGCGATGGACTGATGTCCACTTGCTTTTGATGAGATCTGCCACGGCGAGGAACGACTTGATCTCACAGCGAAGCTTCTTAACGAACCAGCCATTCGCACCAGCCTTCAGAGCGGGCTCGTACTGCTTGGACTTCAACGCGAACACGTCGCTCGGTGGCTCTTTGAATTCGCGGCGGTCTCCAACCACTAGGTAACCCATTATCACCGCTACAGTCGTCACGACGGCAAGTACAGCGACGTCCATTTCGCATTCCTCCATGATGTACGTGGCGAGAGAGAAACGAAAAGTGAGGGCCGTGTCGACGTGTGCAACCTGCAGTTGCTACTCCACTTAAATACGTCACAATGTGGCAACATGAGTTCCACTTTGTTGGCCCTAGCGACCTAGGATCACTTTTTGGTCGGTCCTGGATTTGCAGGTCGCCAAGGCTAACGGAAAGAGATTTTAGCCTATCAGCGTTGCGACTTCAATTGCTCTGGGGCCAACGATCTGGGTCTGTTTTACTCCAGTCAGCCCTAAGCGAAGCAACCAAATGACGCTTGCCACACGCGCTGCAACACGTTATTTTTTGCGATGCGGGCCTTGAGAGGAGGACACACTGTATTTTGGAAATCGAAAGTTTGCTACATTTGACCTAACTTGTGAAATATCTGTCACAAGTGAGCGAATAAATATCCCGAGCAGTTGTACAGGCGCTCGACAATTTTTTATTCTGTATTTGACTCGGAAGCATGCATCACCCTTTTGAGTGGGAAATTTCTAACATTTGAATCACTGTGTGGATTAATGTGAGCAGGACTATCCAGCCTTTCACGATCATTGTTCGAAACAAATTGATGCAAATCTGTATTACTAAATTACCAAAGCAAAATAGACATTCACGTGGCAGTGGTTTTGAGAACTTTCAACGCGTGACTTGTGTCTCATGTCGATGAGACACAAGTTGCAACAACAACGCTTCAATTCAACAACCACACAAATCGATAGTACCATTTATCTAATATTCACCTGTGATTTTATGATAGAATCGAAATATAATACTTATCAAAGAATATCAACCCTCTTTACAAATTGCAAGTGTCCCAATAGACGCACAAATGCGGTTTTGCGATGAACAACATCCAAAGAAAAGCCATTCACCTGAAGTAACAACTACACAACTACACCTTTTCACTATCCGTTAGAGAATACCTCAGGTCTAAGTGAGAAATGCTAAATTCCGTCAGAGACGACCTGTAAAAAACAATATATCTTTTTGTACTTAGTTTGTAAGGTATTACATAATCGTACTTTGACGA
>JAADXK010000223.1:0-34061 GCA_023337805.1 Globisporangium barbulae
CGCCATACGCACATTCTCGACGAAGAGATTTACGAGCTTGTAGAAAGTGTAGGTAGGATGTGCCTCTAGGCACCGCCGTTGCAACTGCTTCTAAACTGAATAGCAAAGTAGTGTGTGCATACGCGCAACGCGTAACCTGCTGTAAGGCGTGCAGTACTTTGGCGAGTTCTGTGTGCGCGGCGGGAGGGTTGCCCGGGTAAACCCCCCTCGTGAAAATGTTTGCTTGTGCTGATTCGTTCATTTTGATTTGAAATTGGCATGCCGCATGCGTGCAACTCTCGCGACACGCACTTTCACTCAATACCTGTAACTATTAATACCTCTATCTCTGTGAAAACCTTCATAAACATATATTCTGTTAGAGCAATTTTGGCGTATCAATCTGGGGACCATTCAACCGCAAAGCTTTCGGTCAATGCGGTACTTGCTGCTCCACGCGCTTAGAGTATCTGCTTCACGCCGCTGTCACAGTCACACATCCAGCGCGTTAGAATAAATCAATACAAAAGAGCCGAGCTCATCGACACAAGGCACTTACAATTTTGTGAACAAATCCGGCAGCATGCCGATGCACACGCAGTATACAAAGCGCATGTGCTTCTTCATGGAGCGAGCCGCCTGCGCGCACACGCGCACATTGGCCTGCAGCTCTTGCTGTTTCCTGACTTGTCAGTTGGTCGCTTCTTTCAGTTTTGTCCCGTGCCTTTGATAAAAACAAGGGACAGCTTTCGAAATCCCTTACACAATATTTACGCGGGACTGTCTGAGCTGTCCGAACTCATTTTTGACTGTCCGAATCTTGACAGTCTGATCCACTTCCTCGCTCTTTGTCGCTCTTCGCTGGCAAGAGCTCTGACGACAACGCCACACGCCAGGAACGACCGCACGACACGAAAGCTACCGCCGCATCGCTCCTCCCCTCGTTGCGTGGGTCTCACTTTGCGCTAAACGTCAGGATCCGCCGCCGCCGTAGTGAGCGCCAGATCTGCTTTACGAGCAGAGTAAGAGCTGCGAACCAGCAGCTACAACAAGCATGCCGCTAACCGAGATGCCGAATAACCAGGCGCCATCGACGACAGCGAACACGACAAACTCATCGCAGCAGCAGATGCTGCGGCCGTCGTTCCCTTCTTCACACCGCGACTCGAACATCCTGGGCAGCCACGCGTCGCTCACGAGCGCCAAGAGCCGCTCGATCGTGCGCACGCAGTCGTCCTCGACGTCGTCGTCGCCGCCGTACCAAAGCACGGACCAGGAGGACGACGATCAGGACGAGAACAGCCAGCGCAGCAGCAACCAGACGGGAAGTGGAAGCAGCAAGAAGGGCGCGGCGCGACCGCACTACAAGGAGGGCATTCGTCTCGCGGAAATGGGCAAGTGGGGAACACTCGTGGTGCGTCTGCAGAACGAGCCGCAGCTCGCGCGTCACAAGGACCACCACGGGATGCTGCCGCTCCACTGGGCGTGCACGGAAGACGACGTGCCTTCGAGTGTGATCCAGGCGCTGCTGAAGGCGTCGCCGGAGGCTGTGCTGACCAAGAACAACGCGCAGTACCTGCCGCTCCACATCGCTGTGCGAGCGCGCGTGGGCCAAGAGACGCTGCGTCTGCTGTGCCAGGCGCGTCCGAGCTCTCTTATGGAGGGAACGCCTTCGGGGAAGACGGCGTTGATGCTTGCGAGAGAAGTGAACCTGCCGGTCGAGTCAATGGAAGTGCTGCGGAAAGCCGAGCAGGAGTACTTGGACTTGACGGAAGACCGCGAGTCCACGAACGACGACTATGAGGACACGAAGCGCGAGATCGCCGTGCAAAGCCAGCGACTGCGCGAGAGCATGATGAAGCCCCCTCCGCAGCAGCCAGCGCCACTTCAAAGTCAGCAGCAGCCGCCGATCCAACGTAGCTTCTCGACTGGAGGCCGACGGAACACGACCACTGTGAGTACCACTTCGTCGGGTACGACTTTCATCACCATCGCGAACGGCGATGAAGCTGCACATGCGTCTAGCTTTGCGATGACGGCCAGCAACATCAACAGCCACAACAACAACAACAACAACCAGAGCACCGCGTCGGGTTTCCGTGCCAGCAGCAATCAGAACGACGCCAGTGGCTTCCGTGGCAGCAACAACAACTCGGACTATTATGGCGAACAGCTTCAGTCTTTCGACCAGTTTCAGTTCAACACCACGCCGTCGCATCTGACTGGACACATGGACGATCTTGATGCCGAGTTCCGCCGATCCAGTCGCGTTCAGCAGCCGCAGCAGAGCCAGACTCACCAAAGTCACCACGACCAGCCACTGACGCTGTCGCTGTACGAGAGCGAGGGCAACAGCGCGGTCTGTGGTGTGTGCTACAAGAAGTTCTCCATGTTCCGCAAGAAGTACCAGTGCAAGGGCTGTGCGGTGTACCTCTGCAAGAAGCATGTCGCGGGCAAGGTAATGTTCCCGACATACTCGAAGAAACGGTCTGCATGTGGCGACTGCTACCGTATTTATCGCAGCGACCCGATGCCGCTCAGCGGCACGACTATCGGTACGGTCCCAGCTGCCTCTGGACGCACGCCAAGCTTTACGAGTTCCACGACAACGGGCACGACTGTCACGGCACGGAACCCATCGGACCCTCGTGACCGCAATTCATCGCTCCGAAACACAGTTAGCAGCGTGAGCTCGTCTGTGCAGCAGAACCGAACAAGCCGAGCCATGTCGACGCAGAGTTTGGTAGGCCGTCCGTCGACCGTGACGGGACCCCAGGCTAACATGCGGTACAGTGTGAACGCCGGGCCGTCGCGACCGCGGGTTGGCAACACGAGCCTCTTCAGTGCGCGCACAAGCAGCACTGTTGATCGCTTTGGCAGCGAGACGACTGTGAGCTTGACCGAGAGCGATCCGAACACGTTGGCCGAGATTACTGCGCTTCAGAGCCGGATCACGGGACTGGAAGACCAGAACAAGACGCTACTGACTCGCCTCGCGGACCAAGAGAAGCAGTACAACGATGCGATGCTGTTGCTGACCGAGACGATGACGCGCGTGGCGGAGCTCGAGATCAAGCTGCCGTCCATGGGGCTCAAGCACACGTTCGGCACGTCCACGACGTCGGAAAACCGCGAGTCGAACATCCTGGGCGACTACGACTTTGACTTTCCCACGCCGTTCAACGAGAAATTTGATTAAGCAACGCAAACGCATTCATTCCGCCAACCCAAATTTGGTATGGCACGAGCCTTCTTCCTTCTGCTGCTTCTTCAACGGGGAGCGACGGACGCAGTCGTGACCAGAGGAGAAGAAGACCTTGCGAGGCGAAAAGAGTGAGAGGAGAGAGAAGAAGAACGAGCTCAAACTCGCCATGTTCCAGTATTCTTTTTTCGAGCGAAGGAGCAGCAAGAGCGCGAGTACACGCTGACGAGTGGCATGTGACCCCGTCAGCAGATCCACACCACTTACATCGAGTATTCTGAACGACCATCAACTTTTTATTTGTCGGCAACAGAGGAGACGTCACTCATACACAGAGTCTTGTCATTTTGCCATGAAGAGCTCCGTTCTGTCCGTTTAGCGAATTGAGACTTGAGTTGCATTCACTAAAGTACGGTTTCCATCCGACTTGATTGGCATGGCTGTCACAAAAAGCGAAGATGGACGACTGCGGACACGACGAGGCCGTTGCCCCGCTGCCAGCAGCAGCAGCCGCAATGCAGAAGGCGAAGCGTCCCGAACGCGAGCGCAAGAAGGCGGCGCGCTTCGAGCTGCTGCACTCCATGACTGTCGGTGCGTCCACAGATGCGCAGAGCATCCACTTCTCAAGCACATTCGCTGCTCCCATTGTCTGACACACTTTGCCGTCACGTATGCAGAGCAGCGGCGGCATTACTTGCTCGATGAAGAGGCGAAGGCAGTCGCAAAGGCAGAGAAGATGCGGCGCGCCGCGAGCAGCGACAGCGACGCGCAGCGGATCGCCATCGACCTGGGCTTTGACTCGATCATGAACGACAAGGTACCAGTGTCATACAGCAAAAAACGCTCACCATTGTGTATCAGTGCTGTGACTGACGTGCCTTCTTCTTGTACTATGTAATCAACTAGGAAATCCGCAGCCTGGCCAAACAGCTCAAGCTCAGCTACGGCGTCGTGAAGAAGATGGAGACGCCCTTCCAGCTGCACTTCCTGCATTGCAGCGCCGCACTGAGACAGTCGCTCGCGCGCTTCGACGCCGATAAGTGGCTCGTGCACTGGCACGACAGCAGCAGTGGCAGCGATGCTGATACTAAAGACGACCAGGACCATCACCACGTGACGGAGATCGCTGGCTCGCCTGCAGATATTGTGTACCTGTCGCCCGACTCGCCCAACGTGCTCACGACGCTCGACAAGACCAAGACGTACGTGATTGGCGGCATCGTGGACAAGTCAAGGAAGAAGGTTGGTACCAGAGTGGCCCGTTTGATACTAAATTGAGTTTGTTCGAATGATACTTCTTGATACTCATGTGATGATATCAAATATATTGATGTATATGCAGGGCGCGACGCTGAATGCTGCGTCGAGTGTTGGAATCACGACAGCGCGGCTGCCGATCCAGGAGTTCATCACAGAGCGTCTGGACCACATCCTGAACGTGAATACGGTCATCGAAGTGCTCATCAGCTTCCAGGAGACCGGAGGCGACTGGGAGCGTGCATTGCGCCACGCTCTTCCGCAGGTTAGTTTTGCAAAGTGCTCTGCATGTGCTGGTTGTCTGGTGCTAATACAAGCTGACACTGGGCTCTTCTCCCTCTTCCTCCTACGCAATGCAGCGGAAGCAAACCCAAGCGGGCCGCAGATCACGACGGAAACATGCAGCACAAGCACAAGGAGAAGCTCACGAAACGACTCGGAGCGAGGGCACTAGTAGCACAACAGAGACTGCGTTAGAAACTGCGGAGACGGATGCAGCAAACGATGACGGTGTCGACCCTGGAGTCGAGAGTTTGATAGAGAAGCTTCAACTCTGAGAGCTGATACCAAATTGTAAGGTGCTGATCATAGAGAAATCAAGGTATCAAGTGCAAGCCATAGGTTGATACCAAACCTGCCTCACGTATTTTTATCCTGATACTTTGCGCCTGGAAAAGTGGCAACACTCATGCGAATAAGTACCAACAAACGCCACATACATCATTGCTGAATTCTCAAAGTACTCATGGCGTTCCTGTCCTCCGAGGTGCGCTTCGGGCCGTTCTTCGACACTATCAAGCACAAGGCAGACCCTGTACGTCACGCACACCACTTGCTCTACTGTCCATTGCCTCGCTCTTGATACCCTGCTGGTACTCTGATACCAATCTTCTGACGTTGCTCATGCCACCCACTCACTCAATGGACAGGGTCCGCTCACGTACACTCCGCCCAAGCACTTCCAGGCGTTCCCAGCGCCGCATGTGACGAACCGGAACGGGAGCTTTGGCCCCCACCATGACCCGCAATACGACCCTCGCGCCATCAGTGCTGGCGTCGCCTCGGCCGCGGCATTGGACCCGTCAGCGCCACTGAATCTCAAAGACCAGAAGCCGAGTCCGTGGCAGTACTCGCCTTTAGTCGACGGTCAATTTCCGCAGGCTTTCACTGCGGACGACATCCACCGAGTACGCGATGAGATCTCGAAGACGCAGCCTATCGCGCGACAGAAACAGCGCCACGTGAGTCCACTTAAAGACAAGACAAAGCCTGTGGATGGCGACGAGGTGTCGCTGGCGAAGCTGCGGCTGGCACTTGGCCCCGGAAGCTACGCGATCGACCGCGACGTGAACCAGGAGAAGATCGCGGCGCCCTTCTCGTTTGGGAAGGAGAAGCGCAGGGGGGTGATGGACCGCGTGCTTGTACGGAGTGAGAATGGCTGCAGTTCTGGGCTCGTGAGCTTCGGTGATGACCGAGAATCAGGATCTCCTACCAAATCCAAGCATGGTGCTACTATTAGTAGTGTGTGCAGCAGCCCTGGACTGGGGCATTACCATCCAGACACAATGACAGCTGGCACTCTTGGTACTCGAGCCATGTCCGAAACACCCTTCAAGACCAAGCACGCGTCTGGGTTCGTCCTCGTACGTGTGCACATGAGCTTGCGTATCAGCGCAGTAGCCTAGAGATTGGCGTCATATGGTCATGTCTAAATGCCTACTATCGCTCTTCAGCGTGTCCGGAGCGAGAGCGAGCTGCAGCGACAGCGCCAGGACATCGAGAAGTTCTCCAAGGAGCTCGCCAAGTCCTACAAGCAGCTGGACGCGAGCGTGCAGGTGAGATTGTCAGCCTGAGGCTCACTGCCTGTGGACATTACAATGGAATAACACCATATCTCCACACTGCTGTTGTCTATGCTGCCACAATAGAAACTCGACCGCCGACTGTCGTCTCCGAGTATCCGCGCCGCGAGTTTCCAGCGCTTTGACAAAGAGCCGCAAGTAACAGAATCCTATCGCCGTGACCCAGGCTTGTACGACCAGAAAGAAGCCCTCCATCTCCACCTCAAGGTCTCCTCAACTGCGGATCAGCAGTACCAGAACCGACACGCGCACTTGGTCGCGGCCGGCCACATCAGTGCAGATCACATCCTCACACCCCACGAGTATATCACGAAGAATGAGACGACACCGGACTACTTGCCAATCAAGCAACGACGACAGCTCAAGACCCTGCAGGGAACCAGCTTCAAGCCCGAGCCAGCGAACCTGAGCCGAGAAGAAATGTGGAAAGTGCTGAAGAATGGTCCGTCAATCGGGACGAACAGTGGGAAGAAGACGGGCAAGAGCCATAGCAGTGACAGTAGGAGTGCTGAGCGGCACAGAGCCGCCTTGCCAGTTGCTAAGGAGCTCAGTCACGAAGACATTCCAGCAGCAGCAGCTGTGTCCGAATCATGAGATTAAAGTCAAATGGGAAATGAGTTTCGACAACCATTTTGCTCTATTTCTTTGAGTATAAGAAGCTCCAACGACACCCACCTCATCAACTTCTATCACTCAGCTCACGCGGCGCAGCACAACGGCCCAGTTGCTCTCATCGTAGTACTGCTCCTCCACGTGGGCGTTACCCGCCATGGACACCAGCTGTTCCAGCTCGCCCTCCTTAAACATGTGGCAGTAGCGCTGCACCACGATCGGCTCGCTCCTCGTCGCCGCCTTCTTCTTCTCCTCTACAGTCACAATAGAGCTCTCGCCATTGTCGTCCAGCTGCTGCTTCTTTGCCTTGGGCTGCGCAAAGCGCTTGTCCAAGTTCCACGGCACCATGAAGTCCTGCTTGCTCTCGTCGAACTGGCGCTTCGAGTTGGTCTTCTGCTCGTGCGCCCAGGCGTAGATCACGCCGCGGCCGCCGACGCGCAGCACGCGCACGAGCTCCTTGACGGCCGCCAGCCGGTGATGCAGCGTACTCAGGTGGTGCAGCACGGCAATCGAGAGCGCGGCGTCGCACGACTGCGAGCGGATGGGCACGGTCATCGCGTCACACACCATGACGTTCAACCCGCTGTCTCTGCAGATAGCGGCCAGATTCGAGCTGCGGTCGCCACCGACCACGACACTCTCTGAGCTCAGACACTTCATGTACTTGCCATTGCCGCAGCCAATGTCCACGACGACCGAGCCGGGCTCGAGCGCGCGCACGAACGCGGCCACACGCGGCCACGGGTTGTACCGCGTGCTGCTGAAGTGGCTCGCCACCGTCTCGTAGAATTCGTGCACGTACTGTTGCTCGACATGGGTCGGGAAGAGCTTCTCGTTCTTCTTGGCTGCTGCTGCTGCCACCGAACGCCCCGCTTGATCACCATTGAAGCTCTGTGCTGAGCTCTCCACCGAGTCGCACTGGACGGGGAAGTCGCATGTGCACGCACTTGACTGCACCTTGCGGAACGTGATGGACACGCGGCGCTTGCGGGTAATGCGCTCGCCGTCGATCACGTCAAAGAGTCGTGGCGGGATCGCGTGCGTCCACTCGTAACGCGAGGCACCCGTCATGACGAGCAGCGACCGCGGCTGGCACAAAACGCTTTCGAGGCGGCCGTCCGGGTGGCGGAACTCCATCACGATCTCGTTGTCCAGGCTCAGCGACGCGATCGCGTCCGTGAACGCCGAGTGCGTGTCAATATGCGCCGCGATGCCCTGTCCCGGCTTGTACTCGTTCACGGTGATCTGATCGGGCGTGTCCATGATAGACGTGGGGATGCTCTTCGTGAGCGTGTCCAGAGCGAAGGGCATCGGTGGGAGCGGCTGGTTCTCGTCGCAGCGACGCGTCTCGTAGCTAAACTCGTACCCAAAATGCTGCACTTGACGCGCCTTGACCGTGTTCTTCCAGTGAACACCGTCATCACGCTCAAAGAACGCCAGGAGCTCTCGTTCTTCGTCGCGCGTGATGAACTCCGGCAGGATCACGAGCCCCGGGATGCGGTCCGACGGGTCTTCCAGTGCGCGGATGCGTGAGATGCTGGCCACGCGCAGGAAAGAGTCGCGCAACTCCTTCGCCTTGCGGTGGATCACGTATTCGACGTAGAGCACGCGCTGCGTGATGAGCTCGCACGGCTGGTTGTGCAGCTTCGTCACCAGCGCTGTTGCCAGCTGTGCATCCGCGAGCTCCACGAGGATCACCTTGCGCGCGCTCTTGCCGTACTCGATCCGGCGCACAGCGTCCTCACTAATGTCACTGCGGTGTGGGAGCAGCTCAGCCAGCAGACGCCGCAGGAACGGCCGCAGCTTGTCCGCGACCACGAGCTTCTCGCTGATGCGCCGACTCATGCTAATCTTCACGAGCGGACTCGGCTCATCGTCCGCAATGTAGTCCACGACGTTCAGCGGTGGGCCGAACATGCTCTCAGTGCTATTACTAGCAGAAGGTGTAGAAGCTGCTGCTGTGGCGCATTGCGTCTCCACGCGCGCTGCGAGCGCCTCGATGTCCGCCATCCTTCGCTCGTGGGTGGAAATGTGGTGGCAATGGCCAATCGAAAGTGCCGTGTCTTTGACTCAAATGCACTCTTCCCCCACTACAGTGTCAGCCTGTGTCACTATATATTTGCGAATACAATGGCTTCGACTCGATTCCTCTATTTTAGTGTCAGGCCGATGTCACTAAGAGGTTTGCTTGGCACAATGTAGCCATCTTGACAACAAACGTTGCTGAAGAGCTTCCAAGCCAATGAATAGTTCATGGACCCCTTGCTTTCTCTCATACAACAAGCACACACAACCAGCCCGCATCTTTGTTACCGTATCCTCATACACGCATCATCACCACTGGACAACAGTCACTCACTCACATCGTGCGCTGCCAGATGCAGAGCTTGCCGTAAAAGTCGGGGGAGACGATCGTGGGCTCGAACGGGTGCCACCGCACGTCGCGCGTGAGGCCGTTGGGCTTCATGGAGAAGACCTCGATGAGGTCGCTCGTGATTGTGTCGTAGATATACACGCGGCCGTCGGCCGAGCCCGTGTACACGTACTTCTGCGCAGTCGAGTGTAGCGGCGAAAAGTAGCACCGGATGAGCGTCTCCATGATCATGTGGCCGCGGTACGTCATCACCGACGTGTCGTGCGGGTGGGTCACCGGCAGGCGGTTGCGCCCCGGATACGACTGGTAGCGATAGTCCCAGTTGTACGCACGGTGCACGTACGGGAGCTTCTCGTGGGCGTCCGATGAGAGGCACTTGCGGATGTCCCAGAGCTTGCAGCTCTGGTCCTTGGCGTTCGAGATGAAGTAGTAGCCGTCGTCGCGAGACGAGATGTGCGTGATGCCGTCTGTGTGGCCCGGGAACACGCCCTGGGGCTTTGGGTTCGACTCGGAGAGCACGCGCCTGTCCCACAACTTGATCAGCTGGTCGTCCGAGCCACTCACAAACACGTTCGTGTGCAGTGCGCCGTCCACGAACGCGATCGCGTTCACGTGGTCATCGTGGCCCTCGACGTGGCACATGGGCGTCTTCGTCTGCATGTCGTAGAGCACGACGCTGTTGCTCGATGTGCCGGCGACAAACTCCGTGCCCGACGCGTTCACGTCCATGCACCAGACGCCGAAGCGCCCCATGTGCATCTGGCGCACGTCGCCGCCGCGCATGCCGCGCACGGTCTTCGTGAGGCTGAACACCTCTTCCTTGCCGTCGTTCTCGTAGTCGACGCTCACCATGCGCACGTTGCTGTTGATGCTCGAATAGAGCACGTTCGTGTCGTCGGGCGTGAACTTGGCGTCCGTCACAGTCCACCGCACATCGCGCACGGGCAGCGCACCCTGGTGCTCCCACGTCATGGTGTCGTACAGCAAGATCTCCCCACGCTGTCCTGCTGCTAGAAATGATGAGCCTGTGCTGTTGAACCCGCCGCAATACAGTCGGTCGCGCACGTAGTCAACCACGCGACAGTGCTTGTTCTCCTGGAACGGCATGAACGTCTCCTGCAGCTTGATCAACTGTGCGTTGGACGTGAGCCCGACCTGTTCACGCACGCACAACGTGTGGAACATGCGTTTCTTGTTCGTGCGATGGTAGTGCAGCGGATAGTGCTTGGATGTCGACGACGGGATCAATGGAGCGTCACTTTGTTTGTCATCGGACGCCGCCGTCGGCACGCGGTCGTCGTTGTAGCCGTGCAGCTGGTGCGCGATACGCTCGTTCTTGATGTCGCGCTTCTGCTGCTGCTCGTGCGCCGAGTGCGCAAACATCATCGGGAAGTACGGCTCGCCGCCGAAGATGCGGTCGATGGACGCGCGCACGTCCTCGGGTAGCGCCTGCTCGAGCAGTGCGCGCAACGTCTCATCCGAGTCGGACATCGGGTCGTCGTCTTCATCTTCGGGCTCCCACTCCTCATCGTCATCCTCTTCTTCATCTTCGTCGTCACCACCTTCGCCCTCGCCGTGCTCGCCGTTATGCTGCTCGTGTGCGTCACCGTCGTCCGTGTCGTCCTCGAGCTCCTCGTAGGACTCGTTCGGGTCGTAGTCCGCATCCTCCTCCTCGTCCGAGTCGGTCCATACCACCGCGACCGTGAACGCGTGTGAGTCTGACATCGTATCTGCTTGTTTATCAGGTATTGAGATCGCGCAGTGGAGGCGTGGAGACACAGAGAGATCTATCTAATCGAGCTGCTCGTCTGAGGAGCTCTTCTCGTCCGCAACGGGCGTCTGGGAAGTGTGCAAGATTTCGGAGCACTTGGTGTATTACGCATTTGGAATCGAACGTAATTAAAGTCGATTTACTGATACTTGTTATATATTATGATTCTAATTCGAGAGACAATTGATTCTAGAGGGTAGCAGCTAGGGTACACTAAATACGGTACCATTGTTGTGTTTTGTATGGAAAAAGGTAGGTTGCGCAAAAATTCTGTAGCGTAAGCACCTGCCCTTTTTTTAACACACTTGATTACAAATTGGCTTTTTATATCCCTCTGATTACAAACCCTTGCGTGTTACTTGAAGGCCGTACATCTTGGAAGTCGGTGACCGAAAAAGTTGCTCGAAGGTCGCACGAAGGGGCAAGATCCCACCAACTTCAATTGCCTGCTTTGGTGACATTCTCCCCTTTTCTCCAAGAGCTCACCACCAGAAGCACTTCCGAGCTCTCTTCGTCCACAGACATGTCGCCCATGCGCACCACCAGCGCGATGAGCAGTAGCAGTGAGCAGCGAGCCAGATCCGCGCGCATCGTGTACGCGATCTTCTTCCTGGTCGGCCTGGGCTCGTCGCTCCCCTGGAACGTCTTCATCACGGCACAGCAGTACTTCCAGCAGCGGCTCGAGGACACGGACTACGAGGAGTCGTTCCTCAACTGGTTCAGCATCGGCTTCAACATCTCCACGCTGCTCTCGATGCTCGTCCGCACGCTCTGTTTCGGCGAGAGGATGCCAAGCGCGGCCAACACGGTCTTCTTTTCGCTCATGGTCACCATGGCCATCATCTTCGGCCATTGTCTGCTCACGCGTATGCCCGAGTACAGTGGTACGAGTGGCATTAACAGTTTGATTGTGGATGGTGCGAGGGTAGCTGTGCTAACAGCTGTGTTTTTTTAACAGGCGACGGGTTCTTCAAGGTCACGATGATCAGCATCCTGATGGTGGCGTGCGCCACGACCATGATGCAGGACGGCATGATGCGCATCATCTCCAAGTTTCCGCAGACGTTCACGCAGGCCGTGGTCGCAGGCCAGGCGATGGCGGGGCTCGCGGTGTCGCTCTCGAACTTTTTCATCCTGATAGCGAAGCCCGGCGGACCCATGCTGCTCCAAGTCATGGGTCAGAATGCCGACCTGTGCGCATTCATCTACTTTGTCATGGTCTTCGTGACGCTTATCGTGTGCGTGCTGGCGTTCGCAGTGCTCACGCGCATGGAGATGTTCCGCCACTACAACAGCGTGGACCACCCCGTGGGCGACTACTTGGACGCGAAGGTCCATAACGCCTTCGACGTCGAGGACTCGGCGCGCGAGACGCTGCTGAGCGAAGACGAACGATCGATCCGCGATGAGGAGATCGATGGCCACCCAGCGTCGTCGGGCGACAAGGTCGACCCGTTCGACTTGGCGTTCAAGATCCGCCACTACGCGGCCGCGATCTTCTTCGTGTTCGTCGTGACGCTCGCAGTCTTCCCGGGCATTTCGTCCGCGATCCAGTCGGTGAACCCGGGCATCTGCCGCTTCTTCCGCGATCTCTTCACGCCGTTCACGCTGATCCTGTTCAACGGTGGGGACTTTATCGGGCGTCTCTTGGCGTCCCGCTGGCACTCGACGTCGCCCGCGAAGGTGATGGTCGCGTCGCTCGCGCGTCTGGTGTTCTTCCCGCTGCTGATGCTTTGCAACCTCAAGAACGACCGCCACCAGGTGATCACGCGCGTGCTCTTTAACAGCGACGTGCTCGCGCTCGGGTTCCTAGGCGCGTGCGCGGTCTCGAACGGCCTCGTGTCGACGATCGCGCTGATGCACTACCCGCGGCTGCTGCGCTCGAACCGCGAGAAGGAGCTCGGCGGCACGATTATGTTCTTCATCCTGTCGATCGGGCTCACGGCCGGCTCGCTCATGTCCTTCGTGTTGCGCGCGATGCTCAAGCAGTGAGTTACAGCGCGGAACAATCGCATTTTGCATGCTGTGATGGGTACATTTACAATTGTGATGGTATATTTTCATGTAAAATGATGCGCATGAAAATGATTACAGTAATAAACGAGTTCCGATCCAGTCCGAACGCGCCTCGCGCATCCAAGTAACATCAAATAAGTTCACCTCACACACCTCAGCATATGGATGACTGCAGCTGTGGCTCAGTGATACGCTTACGTGTTTGCCCCTACTGTTGCTGTTTGTATGGCATCGTGTTTGTCTTTGTTTTAGTAATTTGTGTGGTTACTTTTGCACAGCGCGCTCGCCGTTCCTGAGCAAGTGAATGTATTTGCACACGCTGTCGGATCTCCTGGTGGCGCTTGTCATGATCAAGCAGGTGAAGCTCTTGCTATTCGTCATGCTTAAACTTTTGCTTATAACATGTGAGTGTACATTTCTTGCTCGCAGTGCAGCAAGAAGACCATGATCGTCCGAAAATTCTCTGGATTTACAGTTACAGCATCCAGAGGACTTTGAATGTTGCTTGTGCGTCAGTCCTCAGAAAACATTCAGAACTTTCCCTTTGAATGTTGTACGATGTTGCTTGATGAAACTGCAAACGTTGATAGAATGTAGCTGATGAGGTCGTCTGAAGAGGTCTAGTGATGTTGCTTGTGCGTCAGTCTTCAGACAACATTTTGTCATCCTTTCTGAAATCAGTTCTTCAGACAACATTTGTTATTCTGCATGAACTCTAAATTTGAAATATTGCTCAGTTCTGTCCGCGTCCCAAAACCAGAACAACGATGACAGCATCATCAAAAAAATGACATGCGTACAGTAAATTCCTTTCACTTAGACAAAATATCAAACTTAAAAGTCACTAGACATTAAATTTATTAGATATTTAAATTTATTTAGCATATTGTATTTAATGTTCAAATTAATCCTGATTCGATATAACAAGTTTGAGGGGGGTTTTGCAAAGAATACAACCGCTCTGTATGAAGAAAATAGAAGATTGGTCAGCTGTAGTGGCAGGCGGATGTGAAATAACAGCCAACAACGAAGAGTCAAGATGGCGTCCAAGCTCGAGTACTTGCGGCGCTACGTGTCAGCTGCGCCAGGTGCGTTGCTGTAGAGCGCGAGCCTCTGTGATCATGTCATTGACGCGCTGACTAACCCGCCTATGCATCTGTGTGAACGTGTGTGTTTAAATTTGCAGACGCGGGCGACAAGAAGCTGCGCAAGAAGAAGAAAGCGGCGGCGGCGCCGCAGAGCCGCTTCCAGGTCGTCGACGCCGACCACGAATGGACGCAGGACGCCCCCAGCAAGGACGACATCGAGAGCAAGTGGGAGATGGACGCTGCGGACGGTAAGGGGCGTGGATACTGATCGTATTGAATACATTATTTCCTATTGACGCTAATGATCACGCCTTACGTGCTGCACTTGTACAGAGGAGCGTCCAGTCGTCGTGGCTGATGGCGAAGTAATAGATCCGAGCGACCTGCCAGTGTACGTGAATGCAGAAGAGTATCTAGACGAGCTGCACGAGAAAAAGCGCGCCGCTGCGGACCTGGAGGATCTATCGCCGCCTCGCAAGGTCAAGTCACCTCTAGGAAGATCGTCTCCACCACCTGCCACTGCTGGTGCTGAGAGAGGCCGAAACAAGAAGAACCCGCGGCGCAAGTACAGCAGCGACGGCTCATCGCCGCCTCGAAAGACTGCTGCTGCCGTCGGTATAACAGGACGGGGTGGCCGCGAACGGGATGACGATGCTTCACCCCCTCGACAACGAGCCGCCTCTTCAAAGCGGAAGGCAGGCAGTGACAGCGAAGATGATGATGTCTCACCACCTCGACGAGGACGTCCAGCAGCAGTGCGTCCGAACAGGCGTCATGGTGGTGACGATGACGAAAAGTCCGATGACGATGCCTCGCCGCCAAGACGCAGGTCGCAACAGACGCGAAAAAAAAGCGCGAGTTCGTCGCCCGTACGACGCAGACCAGCAGCCACGAAGAAAGATGATGACAGCGATGCGTCGCCTGTGAGACGAACTGTGAATCGAAAGCTAAGGAGTGAACAGAAAAGCGATGACGCATCGCCGCCACGCAAGCGCCGAGCGACTCGCGACCTCTCATCGGACAACGAGACTCCACCGAGACGCAGCAGCAAGTCAGCGGGTGCAAGTAAAGCTCAGAAACATGCTACATCGCGCGAAAGACCTCGTCGAACAGATTCCCTGGGCCGTGATATCCCCGAGCCGAAGCGCGACAAGCCACGCTCGCCGTCTCGTGGGAGTCGTCATCGAGGCGACGAACGAGCAGCTTCTTCTCGCTTTGAGAAGCGCAGAAGCCGTTCTGTGTCGCCACGAAGCAGCCGTCGACGCTCTCCGTCGAGATCTAGGAGCAGAGGAAGGAGACGTCGTTCTTCGCGCTCGCGCTCGCCACAACGAGGGCGAGGACGGGATGCTCGAACCTCACGCCGTGCGAGTCGCAGTCGCAGCTTCTCGCCGACCAAGAGTCATGAGCGTGGACGAGAGAGCGACCGCCGTCGATCGAGAAGCCCCGCTCGCTCTGGTACTCGCGCTTCGAGCTCTCGTCAGCGTGAACGAGAAGGCTCTTCAGAGAGAAAGCGACGAACGTCGCCGTCGCCACCGGCTCAAAAGCGCGAACGAGAAGACAGCGTGCGTACCAAGGAGACTCGCTGGGCAAGAAAGACTGAGGAGCCCGCATCATCACCATTAACCAAGCAAGAAGAGAAGAACCCGCCTAGAGAGGACAGCAAGGCCGCGGCCGCCTCTCGCGCCGGCTTGTTCACTGCGACCGAGTTTGCCGCTGAGCACCAGCGCAAACTGCGCCAGAACGACTTTTTGCATACGGCCGACGCGAAGGACATGGGCGCGAACGCCGAGACCGTGTACCGCGACAAGCGCGGCCGCAAGCTCGACATGCTGAACGAGATGGTGCGGCAGCAGGAGATCCTGGACGGCAAGCGCGAGCGTCAGGCGCGCGAGGAGTACGAGTGGGGCACGGGCAAGGTGCAGAAGCAGGAGCTCAAAAGCCAGCGCGAACTCATGGAGCAGATGAAGAGAGCGCCGTTCGCGCGCCGCGAGGACGACCCGGAGCTCGAGAAGCTGCGCAAGGAGCGCGTGCGCGCGTTCGATCCGATCAACAGCAAAGTGTTTTTGGAGGACGACATCTCCGGCGGCTTCAAGAAGGTCAAGAAGAGCACGAAGAAGAAGGCGAGTGGGAGCGAGAAACCAAAGTATGCCGGCCCGCCCGCGCCGCCGAACCGCTTCGGCATCCAGCCAGGGTACCGCTGGGACGGCGTCGTGCGCGGCACGGGCTGGGAAGAGAAGCTGCTGCTGCGCCAGAACAAGCAGTCGGCTGTGAGTGAAGAAGCGTATCGCTACGCCGTTGCAGACATGTAAGCGCTCGTTCGTTGGCGATAGCTTGGCGCATGCAAAGCGAAGGACTTTCAATGCGTCAAAATATATCAATTTCTTTTGGGTTTTGATTCGCAGCCACGTGGCACACATGTAATCAACGTGTGGCTGTCATTTTCGTTTGGTCGAATGGAGTTGACAAAGTGGTAGCAGCAGCAATACGAGATGCTCGTTTACTTGTGCTGCGCGTAGAGCTCTAGCACGCGGTTCACATCGCGCTTGCAGCCCAAGAAGATCGGCGAGCGCTCGTGGATGTGGGTCTACGTAACGCAGCGACACCAATCGCAGTATCCCAATACAAGAGCAAAATAGTCAGCCTCCACTCGATCGGGAAAGTAATTGCGTACGGCATTGAGAGAGATAGGAACGTACTGGAATGAGGTCGAGAACGCGCTGCGTGCCGGTCGTGGAAATTCCGCCCGCCTGTTCGACAATGAACGACATCGGGTTCGCCTCGTAAAGAAGACGCAGCTTGCCGTTCTTGCTCTGTAGTGCAACAAAAAGTCGCAATACGTATGGTCAGCGGTTGACTGCAATGCGTTCATAATGCAAAGTAAACGCAGCCGTACCTTGGAGTCGGCCGGGTACAGGAAGATGCCTCCGTACAGCAGCGTACGGTGCACGTCCGACACCATACTGCCGACATATCGGGCCGAGTATCTACAGCACAGACAACCAGTTGTTACGAGAAATGTCAGCAAGAGTACAGTATCTACTGTGACCGCACCATAACAGCACTTACGGGGTCGGCTTGTTCTTGCACTCGTCAACAAACGCCTTGGTTGGCGCGTCCCAGAGCGAGTAGTTGCCTTCGTTGCACGAGTAGATCTGCGATTACGACATATAAACCAAGCAACGTTAACACGCATGCACATACGAAGCTGTACCAACATAATGCACAGCAAACAGCAGGACAATTGCACGCACCGTCTTCGGGTTCTCTGGGATCTTAATGTCGTTGTGCGAGAGGATGAACGCGCCGATCGTTGGGTCGAGCGTGAAGCCGTGGACGCCCTTGCCCCACGTCAGAACCAGCTGCGTCGAGCTACCGTACATGCAGTAACCGGCAGCGACGAGCTTGTTGCCAGGCTGCAGGATGTCCTTGAAGCTGCAGTAAGAGAAACACATACAGCATTAGCCACTGGATTACTTAGCTTGCAGCCAAGATCCGAAGTGCATGACGTACCCTCCCTCCGCGTCCTTCGCACGCTGGTAGATGGCGAAAATGGTGCCCGTGGACACGTTGCAGTCAATGTTCGACGAACCGTCGAGCGGGTCGAACGCGATGCAGTATTTGGCTAATAAACAGACAGTATCAGCATAAGGTTCAGCATCTTGTCTTTCCCACTTCACAAGCGAAGAAAGATACAGCAGTGACTCACCGCCGCCCGAGTTGTTCTCCACGAGGATCGGCTCGGCGTTTTCCTCCGAGACCATCACTTCAATCTTGGTCGAGAACTGCATTACGTAGACACACACACACATAAACAGTCTATAAGCACTTCATGCGCCTTTCGCTTCCCACAGAAGCAAGCCATAGCATTGCAGCATCGCGTGGGCACCTTCAGCGAGTTGATGAAGATGTCGTTCGCAAGCAAGTCGAGCTTCTTGACGGCGTCACCGGTCGAGTTCTCCGAGCCATCCAAGCCGTAGAGGCCCGTGAGGCCGGCGCGACGCACAGCGCTCGCGATCACCTTGCACGCGAGCTCGATGGACGAGAAGAGGATCGAGAGGTCCGAGTTCGTCTGGATCTCCTTCTCCGCGAGGATGAAACGCGAGAGCGTGATCGGGTTCGTGTGATCGACGGCGGTGGCCATGGTGACGATGCGCGTGGTGCTTGGGGTGCGGAAGGGGAGAAGGCTGCTTCGCGGGTGTGTGCGACGCGCGAGATTCCGAAGTGCGCAGGGCGTGTGCAAGAGCGTCGCCATTGCGTCGACTTGGACGGGTGTCTACTTGAAGTTTCTGAGGTTGCTGCTGTGATAAAACCCGACCGAGCCTGTATCCAATGAATGAGCAGAGGGCTCGGGCTGCATGAGCTTTCGTTGATGACGGAAGGGCTGTCACTAAGGAAAGCTGATGAAATAGTGTGGTGCACTCTATCTTTATCAGATTAACTTAGTTTGCCACGTTAACATAGGACTGTGACACATGGAAATGCCAAAAATGTTGCTTGCCACGTTAATATTGGCCGTGACACACTAAGTACGGGAGGTGTGCTTGGTGGAAAAGCTGAAGCGTAACACAACAGGGACAGCAAAGTGTGATTACGAGAGGCGGAGGCGTGACGATGAAGTGGAGCGCGGAGCGCTCACCTATAATTTGAATCTCAGCGCACGAAGAGCTGTTCCTGAAGCTCTGTCCAAGCAGCAGCGGCTGTGCGTGCATGCGTGCACTAGCAGTCCGTTCAAGGCCCAGATCACAGAATTTGTTTGACATCACCCACTTTTGTCAAAATGACAATTGTAATTACGCGTTATTTTACGAACGGTCATGCGCATTGACTTTTTTTTACGAACCTTCGAGAGCTGCAGGAAGGTCGATGGCTTCACTGCTAAAGCGTGATTGGGGGCATTCCCGCGCTTTTGAGTAACTGGGAACAGCGTGGCGACGTGCATTCGACCACGACGAGATCGAGTCATACGCGCCACTGCACCTGCTCTTGTCGTCGGCTGAACCTCCATGACTACGAATCCACAACATATCCCCACCATTCCCAGCAGATGCACTCGGTGTCATGAATGCAGTCAGTCAAATGCTTCCGCCACTGTCTAATTATGCCTTTCAGGTTCGGTTTGCTGGCCTGAGGTCAGTAGCCAACTCGGTCTAAGCACATGGCTACCTAGTAAATAACAAATGGAAACGAACACTCGATCGTGAATTCACTGAAGCTCAATCTATCTATCAATTGAGCACCACGCTTGATACAGACTGGCTGTACACTGATGGTCATGCTTCCCACCATCCGATGCCTCAGATCTGCTATTAATACCATACCCATGTCAGCTACTGAGTATCGCACCCTTTCGCAGTCGGCTGCCGCGTGAGCCGCTTCTGTGCCGCTTGCAAGCTGCTGCGATGACCTGGAGCAATGACCCTGTTCATTCATTCTTGAGCCATTGTGTTTGACACTGGCAGATTGCAACACTTCGATGTCCAAAGCAACAGCCAGGCAGAAATCCGCTCGTGGGCGTTATCTTCCTGACCTATTCGCGCCAACGGAGCTCTGTCGTCATCCGCCAACGATAGTATCACTCCCAGGGGCTTTGACTTGAGTGCAAGATGCCCATGTCCGTGGCGCTCAGTTGTCAATCGAAAGACATGACGGTGCAGCGCGTCCAGCAGCAGCAACAACGAGTTGCTGCGCTCAAGGAGGAACCGCAGGTCGACTCGAAGTCGGAGCCGCAGAAAGATGCCGCCATGTCGGCTCCGATCAGGACGGTGCAGCGATTCACAAACACGACGGTGCCGACGATCCCAGCGCCGCTGAACCCGCAGTCAACAGAATAGTCGCAACAGCAGGCGTCCCGCTGTACGTGAAAGCGGCTCTCGCTGCCGTTCCGCCGCACGTCGCAGGTGTTTGTGTCCACGATCACCGATGTGGATGTGTACTATGGCTCGCTCACCGGCACAGCCGTGAGGCTCGCAGCGGTTCTCGCCACGGAGATCGCTGCGCGCGGCGTGAACACAACGCTGCAGAGCCTGGAGCACTTTGACGAGCAGCTTTTCGTCGCACCGGACAAGCTGGCGAGCACGCACGCGTCCGTGTTCGTCGTCGCGACGCACTTTGCAGGAAGCGCGTCGCCGAGCGCCGAGTTCTTCTACGACTGGCTCAAGGTGGCCTCCTCCTCGTCGTCTTCCAGTGTCGTGACTGCAGCGCAAGCTCACTGCAGTAGCATGAGCAAGGCGCTCGCAATGATGGATTTGAACGGCAGCCATTCACCCGAGTCGGCTCTTGATATGAATGATCCAGCAACTGGTGCGACCGCTGCGGCGACGACGAGTACTGTACCAACGCCAGACAGCAGCGCTCCAGTTGAATCGTCTCCACTGCAGTTTCTACTAAATTGGGGACGAGATCTCGGCCGGAAACGACCGCGAGACCGCATGTGCAGCCGCCTCGAGGGTCTGCAGTACGCGGTCTTTGGCGTTGGCAGCTCCGAGTACCTGACGTTCAACGCCATGGGCAAGTTTGTCGACGCACGGCTGCACATCCTCGGCGGCGTGCGGCTGAGTGCGCTCGGTCTGGGCGACGTCTCAATGGATGTCGAGGCCGCGTTCCTAATGTGGAAAGCCGGGTTTGTGCTGCAGCTGCCGGTTGTTCCACACAACATTCGGCTGCTCACGTTTGAGAACAATCTGCTGCTCATGGAGCCCCAGTGGAAAGCTCAGCAGCGATTGCGCTCTGGGTCGTTCAGCCGCAATGCACAACAGTATCGACAGCAAGATGATTTGAGTCGATGCAGCCAGGCTGACTCGCCGGGTGCAGCGACAGTCAAGTCTATGGTCGTGGACCGATCCAACAAGTCCGTGCACTTACGATTCCGCTGTCGAGCGATTGCAGCACCTGCTGCCGCTTCCAGGCGCTCTAGTGTGTTTTCACAGCGAAAGCAGAGTGTGATGGAAAATTCAGTGGTAACCAAGCACAGCTTGCACACCCGCCGTCCAAACGTGAGTCTCCAGTCGATTAAGCTTCTTCAGCAGGAGCCCATGGGCACGAGCGTGAAGAAGAGCGGTGTACCAGAAGCAGCTACGGATCCAGTTCAAGCACAGAGAACCCAAGTGGCACTCGTTCGAATAGCGCTGCTCGACCCAGACATGAAGTATGAGGCCGCCGACACTTTTGGCTATTTGCTGCACAACTCCATAGAGAATGTCGAGCGCGTCGCTGGGAGCCTTGGACACCTGGATCGAGCTCTACTTTGACAGACACATCCACGAACACCAACAGCAGCAGCAGTCGAGTCAGAGCCAGCTGCCGTTCTTGACGCCCTGTACTGTCCGCACGACACTGACCGAGTTCCTGGAGCTCAACACTGTGACGAGAGAGTTCCTACGCGTGGCGTCGGGCTTTGTCTCGAACGACCGCGAGCGAGACTTGCTGGAGCAGTTGGCGTCCACCGACTGCTCGGCGGCATTCACCGACCAGTTCGTGAAGCAGAACAAGGGGATCCTGCAGCTGCTGGATCTCGCGCCGAGCCTCAAGATCCCGTTCGAGGTGTTTGTGAACATCACACCAGTCATCAAGCCACGTCTATACTCGATTGCCTGTTCGCCGCAGCACCATCCAAGAGAGATCGAGCTCGTTGTCAACCTTGGACGTCCAGCTGAGAAACAGGGTGTGTCGGTGGCGTACCTCCAAAAATTGATGGTGGCGCTACTCAGCAACAACAACAAGAGCTCGAGCGTCATGCTTCGCGCGTTCATCGTTCGATCATTGTTCAGAGTCTCGAATGACGTGATGAGTCCGATGATCATGATCGCAAACGGAATCGGGATCGCACCCATGCGAGCGCTTCTACAGCACCGAAAACTGGAGTACGATAGACTGACTGGCGACAAAACTCCGCCTCAGAATCTACTCTTCTACGGCTGCAAAGATGCTTCATCGATGCTTTTTGAAGATGAGCTGCGAACGCTTGAACAAGAGGGATTCCTCACGCTCAGGCTGGCGTTTTCAGCCAAAGAGAACGACGATGGCGATGCTGAGGGGAGACCTCGCGAGTACGTCCAAGACAGCGTTGCATGTCATGTGAATGAAATCGTCGAGCTCACCAACTCGTCTAATAATGCTCGTATCTATGTCTCTGGGAAGACAGCGATGGTGAGAAGCGTACAACAAGTCTTCCAGTCGTATTCATTGCCAGGTGAAGCCGAGGGTAATGGGAAGCACTGGTTCGATGAGATTCTTAGAAGCAGGCGCTTTGTCCAGGACGCTTTTTGAATGGAACATCCACATCTCGGTGACAGCACAAGCAGCAGACTGTTAATTGCGGATAGCCACGCCTGCTCGTGACGTATTCTCAATGGAAGTGTGGGAAAAACACTCGACACGTATTCTCGTAAACCTTCTTCGCCAGCTCGTCCTGGTCTTCGCCACGAACTGCGCTCACGATCTCTAAAACTTGGCTGTACATACAGACCGGAATGTTAGTAGAGAGCCATTATTGAATGCTGCTGAAGAAGAAAGTAGGGCAAACATCCAGCTACTTACATCAGCGTGCACGGCTCGTTACGTCCCTTCACGAGGAACCCGTCTTCGTACTTCTCCGCCTTCTTGGTCTGCCAGGAGGTCTTCACGTGGGAAAAACCAGCGTGGGTCGCACGAATATCGCACCACGGAGCGTCTACAGGTGATCATAACAACAACGAGGTGATAATGTGGTTGTTAGCACCTGCAAGCATTCAATGACAGCGTTCAAGAACAAGCTTTTCTCTGCACCAGTCTCGATCATCAGTCGCTCGGTTGGAATCGCGCACACGGTGTCCAGATTCTCTGCAGTTTTGAGCGAGCAGCCATTGATACCTGAAGTCCAAGAAATGATAGAAACATCAGCATGATACCCAATTTTTCCACAGGCAACATTGTCGGTGACCAACTCGAAGAGCAGAGGACCCACCGATGTAGAGCCCAAGCTCGACGAGCTTCAGCGCTTCCTGCCTGCTGCCAGTGAACGAGTGGACCACACCATTGGAGAAGCGGCTGCGATTTTTCGAGATCATCTCTGTAATGCACAAATATACGCAGCCTTTGTTAGCTTTCATGTGATGGAGGGACTCAAGGCGCTTGTCTGACGGACTCACCATAAAAGTCGCCGTCCGTATTGCGGTTGTGCAGAAACATCGGCAGCTGCGTCTTCTCCGCGAGCTCGAACTGCTTGTCAAAGTACTTGAGCTGCGTCGCTCGGTCGCAGAACTCGAGGCGGTCGTAGTCGAGTCCGCACTCGCCGATCGCGACGACGCGGCCGTCGCGCATGCCGTCTTCGCAGAGAGCGACGAGGTCTGCGAAATAGGCGTCGGGACTGAGTCCCTCATCGTTTTTGTCAAACTCGCTGCAGCGCGTCGGGTGCACGCCCACGGTGCTATACAGATCAGGAAGAGACGCCGCCGAAGAGCTCGGCTTTCTCGCGAGGGCCAGCGCGTTCTTCGATTCCTCCAGCGAGCCCCCTTGTTGTTGAGCAAACAAGCACGATAGACATCAGTCCACGTGTAGAGCTCGATGACAATGCTCAGTTAACTATGTATACCTGTGATGATGATCTTTTCGACGCCGAAAGCCTTGGAGCGCGCAAGCACTGCGTCAAAGTCGTCCTAGCATCGCAAGCGACATCAAAATCCATGAGCCACTTGGACTCCATAACGCACCTGCCCGCACACACAACAGGACTACTTGAGAGTCATACCTGGTGGCGCTGTTTGCCGCGGTAGCTCCCCGTGAACACCGGATCCGTCAGATTCGCGCCGATGTCGATAAGCGCGCGCGTGCGCGTCATCGTTGCTGCCATCGTTGTCATCCGAGCTGCTTGTGCGATGATAGCCATGCCACAATGCGTGATGTCACATAATGTACTCCACTCATTTTAGTGACGCTGAGCTGACGCATTTTAGTGACATTGAGTTGCTAACCGCGCAAGTTGCCTTTTCGTCAGGCGAAAGGAAACATGGCGTGCGGAATCCGCGATCGAAGGGAAACATGGCGCCCGCCATTCTCGAAAGCAACTTCAACCGGCGAAGGGCAGACGCGCTAAGACTACTGGGCGACGACAAGAGCACGAGACGTATCTGGAGAGAAAGAACTCGCTCGATCTGCTACGTATCGTACCAATTGAGCGATGGCGCGGAACGAAATGTCGAGCGAGGAGAAACTGACCATCCACGACATGAAGCGCAACGGCGTATCCGTCAAAGAGATCGCGAAGCGGTTCAAGAGGAGCTCAAGGCTGATCAGTCGCGCGCTGAAGGAGATGGCTGCCGCGAATGAAGTGACACCAGTCGTGGTGGTAGCTGCTCCGAGCGACGCAACACGGACTCTGGTGCACGCAGGTCAGCCAGAACAGCCCGTGCCGATGAACCAGCATGTACCGCCACTACAAGTGCCTCAGCCACTGCGAGTGGAGCCAAGTGTTCAGTTACTACCGCCACTGCCACAAGAAAGTAATCTACCGCCTGTGCAGATGAATGCAAAGCTGCTTCCGCCGCCACCAAAACAACGAAAGACAGCCCAGAGGAAGCCATCCGCTCTACCCCCGCCACCCCAGCAGTCATCGCACGAGCCATTGCCAGTATACCTGCAAAACGGGCCTTATGATGGACGGTATGGATCTCTGATAGATGATCTTCCGACGGACTCAAGAACAATGAGTGCGCTGCCAGCATCATTGCCGGCGCCAACAACGAAGGCTTCAAAGAGAGCAGCACGGACTGATCGACAGGTCGCCAATCCGCAGCCCGTGCAGCAGAGCTCTTCACCTCAGTTCCCGCCACAGCCATTGCAGGAAAGCTCTTCACTGCCATCTGCGGTACGACAAGGGCAAGCTGAAAAGAGCGCTTCGTCTTCCGAATTACATCAACCGAAGCAATTGCAAGCTGTGCCAAGTCCTCCATGCAAGCAAGTGCACCAGCAGACGTTGCCACAAAAACCGGCAAGTGCATCAAGTGAATCAAGCGAGTTCAAGTGTGCAGCTCCTATCGCTGGCTGCCAATCAGCAAGTGTGACACCTGCTGCTACCACTGCTACAGCCGAGGTGGTTCCCGGCATTGCTGATGCGAAGAGTGGAGGCATTTTAGCCATGAGGCGATCAATCACTCGCCCGCCGAGAGTCTTCCCGTTCACACGCCCAACTCCGACAAGCTCTGCTGGATCTGTCTGCAAGGACAGCACAAGTGGAAGTGTGATTGCCGGTCAAAGCACGGTGGAGAGCAAGGCAGCCTCAAGCCAGCGCGTTGACCGACGAACGGAGACGATGGTGCCACCCGAATCCGATTTGATGGCACTGCTGATGGGTTTCGCTCCAGATGAAGACACGTCACCTCAAACAAGCCAAGAAGAAGGTAAATGAAAAAAGTGCGAGCGCTTACCTGGATATTGTGGTGAAGTGCTTTACTAACCAACTGTGTTTGTTGCGTTTCACAGTTCCTGCAAGTAGCCAAGTCGAAAGTCTCTCGCAAGCGAATGGCGCAAGTAACAAAACCCAACAATGGAAGGCCACACCTGCAGCGAGTATTCCGGAGACTTCACAGCCCAAACGCTTCGGAGCCACGCCGGCCACTGAGCAGAAGCAGAGTGAAACGAGCCGACAAGTGAAGCTCAACCAACTGCAAGCTACCTCCAAGGTGCAGCTAGTCGTCGATCCTCGAGGAGCCAGTGCATGCCACTCTCAAATCCCATTACCCAAGCAAAGTGATCGTGGGAACACTGTTCCAAGTGGAAGGCACGCCGTTGGTGGTCCACCAAAGAACCACTCACACGACAACCGCAGCTTGCTGTCGTCGATCCAGGATCAAGTCGACAATTTGCAACAGGATCACATCGGAGATGAGAGAAGCAACGAGCACCAGCATTTGTCAGCATTTCAAGGTGCTCTGGGCTTTTCGAGCACTGACACCACAGCCCAGCACAGCGAACGAAAGCGAAAACGAGACGAAGACGCGGACAACATGATCCTGGGCAGGCTTCTCCACGAGAAGATGGCTGCGGAAGTCGCACTGATAAATCTTCAAGTTCAGCGTGAGAAAGCTCAGCTTCACCGGGAGCGAATGAAAACTGAGGTCGAAGCTGTACTGTCCAGAAAGAAGCTTGAAGATGCAAACATCTCGAAGCTTACCATCGACAGCATCTTCGCGCAAATGATGGCAGAGTGACCGGAAACTTGGTGAGCTAGCGTATCGTTCATTGCACTTTATCCCCTCTATGTGTTTTCGTCTTTGCTGTTGGTACTAATGTTTTCCTTTTCCTTTTGTGCTCCAACTAGCTCGAACTGATTGGAGTGCCAGTTTTCGATTTCTTGACGATCGACTCGGCAGCGTGAGCTTCCTCTAACTCTAACTTGCGCTTCGCTATCAGTGCAGACGCCTCTCCATCGTGGGACTCATCTTCACTTCCACTATTCCTACTGCTGTCGTGCTTCGTGTTGCCGTTGGGTTCTTGCGCTGGCTTTGGTGACTCATTCTCAGCGCCATGCTTCCACGAGATTTTCTGAAACATGTTTTTGTACTGCGGGGATCTCGCTTTCTTGGATGTCTTGTTGGACTTCTGCGCAGCCACAGCAGAGAAAAACGACTTGGAGTCGTCTTCGTCTTTCTTCTCGCGAACAGGCAGCTTCAGTTCTTCTTCGGCTTCTTCGCTTGGCGGCGGACTGCTTACTGGATCAATCAAGTCACCCTCCTTCAAGAAGTTTCCTGGCTCTTCGTCGTCGTCGTTGTAGTCCACCAGCTTCAGTGGCTTCTCGTCAGTGTTTAAGACGTCCTTCTGCGAAACAAACAGCAACATTGTTAGACATACAGTCGTACACCAGCGCCAATATCAGTAACATATCTCATGATAGCTCACCTCGGACAAACTTGCTTTCTCCAAACGAGGCACAAAAGTGTTTGCTGGCTCGTCGTCCTTCTCCCAGTACATCTCTTCGTCGTCATCCATGGCGTTCTGCTGCACAAACTTAATCTTGTCGAGCACCAAGTTCTGCGTTTGCGAAGAAGCCGACGCGCCGAAGGAGTCTTGATGCCGCAATCGGATCGCCTCAAAGACCATAGGGCACTCGTCCTTGTAGCTCTCGTAGAACTTGGTGTAGATGTGCTCGATCAACGACGACAGATTTGTCTGTGCCATGATAATAAATCAGAAGTTGTTAGGCATTAACACACAATCGACTGCTGATCAGAAAGCAGCAACTCACCTTTTCGATGAACGCGAGCAGCTCCAGAATCGCAGAGCTGACAGCGCAGTCGTTGCGCTTTCCGTGCTTCAGCTGGGCAAACATTGGCGCAAAGAGATCGTTCTGGACCAGAAATCTGGAAAAGAAGGCTTCGGCTCTCGCGACGCACACTCTCAGAAACTTCACAGCCTCTGCAACGCACAAGACATGAAGAATTCATACGTAAGAGCTCCGCGCAACAGAGCACAATAATCCATTTGCAAGGCAGCACTCACGAATGACGGAGAGCCTGTTCTTCGATCGCAGCATCTGGTCGATGTACGATGCGATGGGCTGGCGTCCAAATAAATACTTCACGCGGTAGCCATGCGCTTCAGTGCAAAACGTGAGGAGCTCCACGATGCTGTCGTGGAGCGCGAAGAGTTCCGCTTCGTCGTCGAACGACGTGTACTTCAACGGTTGCAGGAGCCACGTGATGTAGTTCGGGTACAGCACACTCAGAAACTTGTCATCCTGATAGCAACAAATAGACAGGGACACATATGAGTGATCAACAGCCACAGTATAGATGACATCCATAGCACACCGCAGGTGGATCACAACTTACATGGCCAAGCGGAACCTTGAAGATCTCTCTCAACAGCGTGAACATCTGCACTCGAGTGGACTCGTATCGCTCAAATACGAACAGCAGTGCAGTGAACAGCGAAGAGCCGGATTTCCACGCAATACGGTCTTTGTCCGAAGATGGTGGGGCCACGCAGCGTCCCTCACTTGCAAGATGCGTTCGCAGGCGCTCCGGGCCTTGGTAGAAGACCAAGATGTTCAGAATGTCGACTGCCAGCTCAATCTCCTTGATCTCCGACTCGGGCGAGCCGAGAACCGTACTGAACGCTTCAAAAATCGAGCCGTCGCCGAATAAGTTGTTTATCAGCGTTCCGAACACTGGTGGCGCACCAAATCCGTCGCGTCGCTGTGGGAGTTTGTCCAATGGTCTGGTGATGCGAACAAGCTGAATTACTTCCTTCAGCAGCCCCAGTCCATCCAGTCGTTTCTCCTTGTCGCGAATCAGTTCCTTGCTGCAAACCAACGATCGAAGCATTTACACACGTGAGTCAAAATGCGGTTTTCAAATCGCTCATGTGAGATACCGATGCAATCAACCCACTTACATGGACTTCCAGTACTCTTCCGAGTCGGAGATGTACGAGAGGATGTAGTAGTTGTTCTCATTCAACATGTGCTCGAGCATGATCACGGAGCAATCGGGCAGCGACCGCGAAAGCACGTTGTCTTTGATCACGTGGATGCGGAAATTCATATGCACACGGTCCAGCACGCTGCGATCCTCGATTGGGATGACTTCTTTGAAGCCATCGTTGCCTTCCAGCGCACTCCGGAAGTCCATCTCGCGGATCAATCCAGGGTTGTGTCCAAAGACACCCACGACCGACAAAAAGTTGGAGTCGCTCAGCAAGATCTCAATCAGTCGACGATCGCACAGCTCGACTGTATCATACATCGAGTGGATCAGCCAACAAACATGCACAATTTGTGGTTAGTGCACCAGCGTCGTCTTGACTCAGAACGAAGTAATGCCAGCAGCCACTCACCTAGCGCGTAAAAGATATCGAATATCCGATGCAGCACCGCCTTGTCCTCGTCCAGCTCGCAAACGTCAAAGAGATCCAGGAGCTTCACGATATACGCGCCGTCCTGCAACGCAATAGCAAATACATCATCCACGCGAACGCGACATTTAGCACTTCATCATATGCAACGCGTGTGCTGCAAGTATGCATGTCTCTCTTCTTCCTCGTTCCCTTCCATCCACGTACATTGGCTGCAAGGTCTCGCAGCGTCTTCAAGCGCACAGTCGGGTGCGTCGTCTTGAGCTGCATCAGGATGTCGTCCAGCGTCTCCACCTCGCATGGTGGCAGCTCTCGTCTACATTCACACAAAGACACACAATTGCACCCCCGCATCCTCGTCAGCACCGCATGCATTCTTCCAGCCAACCACCAGTCACTCGCCGCATTCTTCTCTCCTACAGCGATCCATCTTGTGCACGCACTCACACACAGGCACGCACGCGCACGCCGAGTAGGGAAATACAAACACGCAGACATGACGCTGCTCAATAGCAGGCACTGCTGCTAAGCCGCACGTGTCCTTCAACACACACACACACCAGCGAACGCATCTCGGTGCGCATTCGCAGTCCGCTTTGATGCACGTACTCGGTGATCTCTTCCGGGTAAAAGCGGCGGTCGTCCATCGCTCTTTCACTGTCGTAGATGTAAATGGCACCAGACAACAGCGGTCGCGTGGCTCTCCTCGCTGCTTCTTCGTTCCTCCCTGAGCAGCTAATGAACGAGTCGCCTGCCTGTGTGCCTACTGACTGCTCTTTGGCTGTTGTTTGTCTTAGGGAGCGAAAAGCGAGCGAGCGAGAGAGAGCGCGCGTGGGCGCTTTACGTTTCGACAACCTCGTTACTCGATGAGAGTGATGGTCCGTTTTGCGCTAAAATGTGGCTTTCTAGGTTATTTTGCTTGCAGTTGAACGAAATTGGACTTGGATTTGGACGTTGGTAACTTGTCACAGACGCTTTTACCGAGGATTCCTCCGGGTTGGGAAATGCCCGCTTCCAGGCACAGTACTTGCGCGCGCGACATGACCGTGATCCAGTGGACAACTGCAACAATATTAGATGAGTCCATTCTCAAGTTATGACAACACCCGCAAAGTCGTGCGTCGTGTTCGCCGCGCCGCCCAAATTCAAGCTGCAAACACTGGCCGTCATTGCAGGATGAAGATGTGCGTCTATCAAACGTTGGGCTGAATCCTGCAAATTACGGCTAGGTTTTAGTGATTCTACTGCAAGCTTTGAACAATTGTCCAATCAAAATCGCCAGCAACATTTCAAATGCGTAACTCATCAGGAGAGGTTACGCAGCTGTGGCAGCGCGCACAGGTTACGCTATCAAACCAATTCACAGCTCTCGCTCGAGCGATTCGAGCGCGAGAAGTGGCAGGAGCCCTGTGGCCATGTCGGCTCGAGACTTTGCGCACCTTCAGCCGGTGCGCACCGCTTCGTTCCTGTTTCCCCTTGTCGTCCACTGCGTGTACTTCGCCCAGTTTTAATCCGCTGTGTGCTCGCTGCCCTTGTATTTGAACAGGACAATGCCGACGTCGAGCGCGCCGTGCTCGCCCAGGAGGTACGTTTGCGTCTCGGTGTAGTTTGTACGTGTGGACATGCCAATGATCTCGCTGTAATGCGCAGTTAACGTCTCGATGTGGATTATTGTCTTGTTGGTTTGCAGGTGGAGGCACTGCGCAATCGCATTGGCCTGCGTCAGGTGGACGTCTCGAAGGAGTGCGGCGTGAACGCGAGCATGCTCTCGCAGTGGATGCTCGGGCGATACAAAGGCAACGTGTCCAGAGTACGTATGATAATAGTCCTGCTGGTGTGGTCTGGGAAGTGAAGATTGGTGCGAATGATGTCCACTAACGTGTTATTCTTTGTATTTGCGTGTGGCGAAATGCAGATCAATGGATTGATGGAGTCGTGGCTCATTCGGCGGCGCGGCGGGAAGCCCATGGAGAAAGGAAGCATGAATATGATGCGTACGTGATGTGTGTTACTTGGATCACTCTTGCGTATTGTTGTAGCCCACATCGGCTAATGTGCATTTGATTTGATGGTGTTGCGGAGGAACAGTGACTGGGCCGACTGGGAGCTCACCCAAGCTCAAGCGGCGGCTTGAGGAGATGAACAGCGAAGCGGCAATGGGCACGAAAAAGTGGGTCCTTCATGATAACATTGCGCTTGTATTTCGACTCATATCGCTTTCTTGCACGCTTTTGATCGTGATGTAGGATCCCTGATTCAGTGTTGGCGCAGCGCAAGCTCTACGACTACCCAAAGGTATTTGAGCTTGACACTTTTGCTTCTTTGGCAAAATTTGTGTGATAATCTCACCGACTTGTTGTCCACGCGTGTCTATGTATGAATGGCCATGATGGTGTGTAGAACCCGCCAAGCGAGACGGTGCTGATCCCGATTCGCCTCGATGTCGACGTCGAAGGCTACCGCTACATTGACTCATTCTCCTGGAACCTGTACGTTTTAAATATTCTCATGCGCTCGCTCCATGTTCATTTTGTTTGCCTGTATGCTAAGCACCTTGTTTTGTTTTCTTCATGTTTGATTTTTGCTTGTGCAGTCATGAAAACGACTACACGTTCGAGACGTTTGCGGATACGCTGGTGCGAGACCTGGATTTACCCGAGTCGTTTCGAAAGCGGATCGCGGCGCAAATCGAAGCCCAGGTGGTGAAAGGTAAGCGTTCGGTGCCGTGGCACGAAGCAGTGGACACGAACGAGAGTCTGCACCCGATTTTCATCAACATCCGCATCAACGACACGATCCTCATCGACCGCTTTGAGGTGCGTGATGCTTGCTTTTATTTATTTCACTTTGTTGAATTATAATGTAGGAATGCTAATGTTCTTCTGTGTTTACATGACAGTGGGATCTTAGTAACTCGAGCAACTCGCCAGAGCTTTTCGCCAACGTCCTGTGTGAGGAGCTGGTACGTGGAGTAATCGAAATCTCGCTGTCCAGATTTTGTATTGCCGAGAACATCGAACTAACCATCCCTTGTTACATTATTCAGGGCTTGAGCGGAGAATTTGAAGCACAGGTCGCTTTGACAATCCGAGAACAGCTTCGCGACTACTCTCGAGTATGGATTTCTCGAGTCATCGTGTTTTGTTTCGCTTTTCACATGGTCTCAATCGTCATGTGGTCTAATTCACTTTACTATTCTTTAGCTTATTCGAGAAGGACTGCGAGACCGCGTAACTCGCCTGCCACCTGTGGCAGCCGCGCTCCGGGATCGCACAGACGCGCCGTCGTGGGAGCCGACCGTCAAGTTCATCCTCGCTGACGATATCCCGTTTATCGAGCGTGAGGACTTCAAGCGGATGCGATCACACTCTCAGAACAGCATCGTTGCGCCGCCACCCCCAGCGCCAGTGGTGAAGGCGAACCGCCCACCAAAGCCCGTGAACACTTTTCTGATGTTCTGTCGTGAGTGGCGGAAGAAGATCATGACGGACAATGCGAACACGAGCGCCAAGGACGCGTCCAAGATCCTGGGCGAGATGTGGCAGAAGCTGAGCGACCAGGAGCGCGCCAGGTATATGATTTTGTCAGGTAAAACCAGTTGCTGTATCTGTTATTGTTGCTAATCTTGATTGTTGCTGTAAATCCACACGTTTAGCTACATCCCCATGACAGAGAAAGAGAATGAGCGACGCCTGAACGAGTGGCGCACGAAGGAGAACCTTCCGCTGATCAAGTCATCGACCATTGCCTCTGCAGGCGCTGTCCCTGTTGCTGCTCCTGTCACCAGCAGTGCCACACCTGGCTTGGTTTCGATACTGAAAACATCTTCAAGTGTGCCCCGAACTTCTGCTCCAGCTTCAGTCGCGATGGGAGCACCAGCAACAGACACAAATGGCAGAGTTTTGGCGCCACCTGCTGCAACTGTTGATGCTGATGTGATGGATGCCATTGGCGGAGAAGTCGACACTGGAGAAGAGGACGAAGATGAGGAAGAGGAGGAAGAAGAGGAAGAAGAGGAAGAAGAAGAGATGGAGGACGACGTGGGAGACCTCGACACGGACGGTGAGATGCCAATCGACGTGGACATGATCCTGGACGGTGTGGACCTGGATCTGCACATCTAACGCATTTCAAGAGACAAAGGATGGATCACAAGCCAATAATGCTACATAACAAAACGACTTCTCTCTCTGGCGAGACGTGCTACTTTGTTTTTCGGTTTAAATACTGGGGCGGGCGATGTATACCGGAAACGCTTCTGTGTGCGTGAACGTGCACTGTCGACCACGAGCGATTCAGACGCGTGCGACTGGCAAAACTAAGAAGAACCAGCGGCGTCGTCTGGGTTCAGGCGCCACTTGGACTGGTAGTAGTGGTTCTCCAGCTCGAAGAGCGCGGACGAGATGTCCGAGCTCAGGTGTGAGATGTGCGCGTCCACGTCGTCGCATCTGCAAGAACATACATGCATGGAGCACAATCATGAGTATCCTATCGTGTAGCATACAGCAACTAATGCATCCAAATCAGCACGCACCGCTTGAAGAGGTCCTCGGTGGTGGTGTCAACGGTCTGGTTCATGCCTTCAAAGTCGCCGAGCGCGACCGAGAGCTTCATCTCGGACACGAGGCGCAGCAGCGACTCGCTCGCCTGCACGAGCGTGGTAGCGTAGATGGAGTTCTGATAGGCCTCGCGCGCGGTGTTGGTCTTGTCCTTGATCCTCGCGGTCTTCACGAGCCCCTTGAAATTCTCCACAAGCTTCTCCACGTTATTGTCCAGCCGCTGGCGATACTCCTCCGCCATGCTTGTTTGCGTCCTCGTGCTTTCAAAATGATGCCACAAAAGGCATCGACGAGATTTGGGGTGTGGGCCACAGGAGATATTGTGGTAGTGTGGTACACATCATTTAAGATACAGTCACACCTCCCATTAGTAAAGATTGGCAAATTTGGCACTCTCTTCAAAGTGATCAACGACCTCTATAAAGTGGTCAAACATTTTTACACACTCCTGCTAGTTCAAAGAGTGGCGCGCAGCGTGCTTTGTGGTCGGCCACAACCGAAACAGAAGCTCAGCG
>JAADXK010000224.1:0-33992 GCA_023337805.1 Globisporangium barbulae
GTGTCGTTCGAACGGGTGTTTCTTCGTTGGTTCTCTCGGATCTGCGAGCGATGCGTACAGTGCCTTTGACGGAATCTTCGGGAACCACAGAGTTTTGAGTGGCGTTGATACGCGCCACGGCCACAGCGATCGGTGTCGTGGCAGAGACACGTGAAGGCTGTCACGCGGCTTTTTAAGTTTGGATGTTTTGAACCGGGGAGCGCCAGCGACGAGTAGGACTTCTACTTGCAACACAGCAGACTGTGAGCGATTACGCGCCTCAAACTCACGAGTTCCAGACGATGTGAAAGCGAGTTGTCGAGCGACTGCTTGGCGTGTACCTCCGGCTCCAAGAAGCCCCGGACTCCTTTCGCACGAGTGTTTACCCCTTCGTCATGATCGTCTTTCGCTTTGTCCGATTCCACGCGACATGCTCAACGGACAGCGTTACCACCCGTCTCGTCGTGAGTCCGAGCATTGTATCCCGCTTTCGAGATTTCCACACTGACATTTCGTTCTTCGAGTGAGCCATGGATCCAGATGCGTTCGACTCAAAGCGTCTCGAGTGGGAGAAAGAGTGTGATGACGACGAGTGTGCGCTTCTCGAGCTCTTTCGAGAGAAGGTCGAAGACGCAGCATCCTTCGAGTTGATACTAAATGATGAAGACGACCAAGTTGAGGCTGCGACTCTGCTGCAGCATAAACTGCGTGCACAGGACGCAATGTGCAGTTCAAAGCTGCTACAACTGCTGGAATTGTTCGAAAGCAGAGTCCTCGAGGTCTCCAATGACGCGGTACCGAGCATTCTGAAATGGTTCATCCCACCGCGAGGTCGATGCTGATGTGACAAGAAGCAGCAGCGACGACACTGCGGCAGCTATTCTTCGCGGGAGGTGGTTATCGAACTCCGCTGTTGTGCTCGACAAGTACCAGATGCAGCGCGACGCGTTTATGAAGAACGTAGAACGATGCTGTGGCTTGAGCCACCCGAATGTAGTCAAAGTTTACGGAGCGTCGCACCTCCGCTCTCCATTCACGTCTATCTTTAAGAATGCGGCAAGTACGAACCTGCGTGACTACCTTTCGCGTGAGGAGAAGAAGTCAGAACTTTGGCAGAGACTGCTGGAGGTCGTGCTTGGCCTCAAGTACTTAATCGAACGTGGCGTCATCGTGAACGTCCTTCGGTACGAAGACATTTGGATTGGCACAGATGGTGTCGCAAAAATCAACACGCTCGGCTGTCTCGCAGCCCAGGCAAACGCAGCACGCGGAGGCCAGTACGCTCGATGGCAGGCTCTAGAATGCATTCGTGCCGAGTCACCAACCGTGGCCTCGGCCATTTTCTCCCTAACAATGTGCGCTTGGGAGGCTCTGACAGCAGAGGAGCCCTGGGGACCGAGAGAGAGGGAGAATGATATCACCTTCCAGGTAGTTCGAGGTTTTCGGCCGCCGCGACTCGAAGGCATGACGGACGCTCAGTTCAATTTGATCGAACGAATGTGGCTCAGCAATCCGTCGAAACGACCAACATCCGCGCTCGTAGTTCAGCGCCTACAGCACCTCGTGGACGAGCAGAGCTCCGCCAGCGTCAATCATCACCAAGATCTGAGCGAACCTGCGATGTCCAGTGCTGGATACGGACCGCTCGACCTGCCGCAGTTCGAGTTCTTTGGCTTGGGCGTTACAATTCCTTAATACTTGGAAAGCTTGGAGCTCAAATGCGATCAATGTCGTGAGTCGTAGGACGCCGTGCAGCACCTTCTCAAGCGACTGCAGGCAGTGTTTTCAGTGATACAAAGTCAGAATCGGTTGCCGAATGACATCGCGGTCGGCAGCTACTGCGAGCTGCTCGTGAAGTTCAACAAGTTCCTGGGTAGCGCGTACAAGGCGAGCTCCGTGCTGCTCAAGAGCCAGAAGGTGTCGCTGCGGAGCAACGTGTTCCACAGATGGCTTAATGAACTGCTGGAGCTGCTCGCACCTGGTACCAATGACCCCATTCACTCTTGGACCTCAGAGCCGAAGGCTACGACAGCAAACCAGAGACAGATACTGGAGACGAGGAGCTAGCTGAGCCAACCAAAGCAGAGCAAGCAGTACGAGCTGATTCGGTCACAATCCTACGGCTCCAGTGTGAGAGGCTAAACGAGTGGTTCCAGGAGCTCGACTTTACTACGATTGACAAAGCAACAGCAGCTGGAGCGAGCGTTGATGATGCCTCTCTCCTGCCGTGATTTTTGCACACGTACGACCTCAAGCACGACCGCAAGAGCCCTATCGGCGTGGGCTCATTCGGCATAGTGTACAAGGCGACGTGACTCAGCACGCCCGTGGTTGTCAAGTTCATGGGCTTCGAGACCGACGCAGACGCCTACAGCCGCGACCTGTTCTTTCACGAGCTGCGCGTGTGGGTCCTGCTGAGCCACCCGCACATTGTCAAGCTCTACGGTGCCTGTCATATTGGCAAACTTTTCTCTGTATGCGAGTATGCTGGCAACGGGACGCTCGGCAGCTTTCTCAAGCATAGTAAGGTTGCCAGTGACATCAGATACTGCTGAGGGCTGGTGTACATGGCGGTTTGTGGTCTGCAGTATCTGCACGAGCTCAACATCCTGCACAACGATTTCAAGTGCGACAACGTGCTGATCGGCACTGACGGCACGGCGAAGCTTACGGACTTTGGGCTCAACTGTATCCTCAACAGCGCTGAAGTTTGGGTGGACCCAAAGAGACAGGCCGCGGTGCAGTGGAAGAGTCCCGAAAGCCTCTGCGGTGACCACCTGACGCTCGCGTCTGACGTGTACGCGTTCGCGATGTGCATCCTCTAGGCCGTGATGGGCGAGCCGCCCTGGGGACGCACTACGATCGACGCAGTGGTGCGTCTACGCGTGAGGAAAGGCGTTCTTTCGCTTCAGCCTCCATGTGTAAGTGACGTGTAGTGGAAACTGATCGAGGTGATGTGCGCGGCAGACCCGGCGCAGCGCGTCCGAATCTCGTACGTCGCGGAGAAGCTCGGTGAGTTCTCCCAACAGCCCCTCGAACCGAGTCTTAAGGCTGTCGTCGCGCCTGATGCTGCGTAATTGGAAACAATACTGACAAGATACGAATCTATAGTAAACATTGCTAAAAGATTGTACCAGTGACCAGCAGCAAATGAATCCATGTTATTATCGCCATTGATGTCCATATTCCCACCTGCAACACTGCGTTTACCTGTTGTTTTCTGTGGCCTCATGAGATGCTTCGCTGTCTTTCTGAACAGTGCTGTCGCTGCTATTGTCATCTGCTGTTGTGAGCGTCGACGACGATGAAGAAGAAGAGCCTTGTGCCGCAGTCCCTGAGGGCGCTGGTCCAAAGAGCACGCCGCCAACAAAGCTCAGCGCCTCGGAGATGACGAAGTAGAGTAGTAGCCAGTGGATGCGGATCGCGAACGCTAGAATACAAAAGAGCGCCGCGTACACCGTCCAGACGTCGAGGAGCGCCGTCTTGTGCCACGGGAACGTGAGGTCGAGCGTCTCGAGGTGCTCGAAGCCCAGGCGCAGGCCGTTGTCGATCACTTCGATGGCCCTGTTCGTACCGCCCGCGAGCTCCAGCAGCCGCCCCACGCGCGCCGCCTGGCGTGCAAAGGATGCGTTCGAAAGCAGCTCCTTCACGGCGCGATGCACCTCACTGGGGCTCAGCACGTTCTTATCGATCGCGAGCCCGGTGCCCGAGTCCACGACGCGCGCGGCCACGTCCGGCTGGTCCACGAGAAACGGGATGCAGAGCAGCGGCTTCTGGTACACGAGCGCCTCCTGGGCCGAGACCATACCGCAGTGCGAGATTACGAGCCGCACAGCCGGGTGTGCGAGAATGTCGATGTTCGAGACGCCACTGGGACTCTTGACCTTGAGAAGTGGGGACAAGTCGTTGGGCAGGATGTTGCGCTGGTCCGTGGGTAAAATCCAGAGCACGCGCACCGGTGGCTCCTCGGCGCGTATCACGAGGCCGTCGATAAGCGCCTGCGCCTGCCACGAGTCAATGTACGCCAGCGTGCCCAGGTTCAGGTACACGACACCGCCACCATTGCCGCTGCTGCTCTTGCTCAGCGAGGCGTCGAGCCAACTGAGTAGCGAGGAGCCCAGCTGCTGGTGGTGGTGCTTGCGAGCGCTTGCAGAACTACCATTAGATCCGCTCTGGATCGGCAGGATGGGCCCCACGGCGTCGATGAGCGGCGACATGGGCTGCGGGTGCTCGAGCCCAAAGGCCGTGTTCAAGATCACACGTGCGCCCTTGAACACGTCGTGCTGCGATCGGTACGGCTTGAGCGCGAGCTCCCAGCGCATCTTGTTGAGCTGCATGAACGGCGGCGTGAGCGCGACCGACAGCAGCCGCGGGAACAAGATGTTCATGCACCGATTCCAGAGCGACATATGGATGCTGTAGCCCGTGCCCCACGCTGGAATGTAGCTCGGCGCGATGCCCAGGTTGAGCATGATCGACGGCGAGTTCACGATGTACGGGATCTCGAGCTTGTGTACGAGGTCCTGCGCGCCGATGGTCGCAATGTCCATCACGACCAAGTCGGGCGGGTTCTGCGCTAGCTGCGGCAACAATGTGTCGAACATGGGGCGCGCCGCGGCCACGTAGATGTCGTTGAACATGGTCAGGATGCCGCGGAAGTTGGACGAGTCCCGCGTCATGGCCTTCAGTTTGCTGCGCAGGTCCTCGGCCGAGATGGGGAACGGGCCGGCCGAGATGAACGGAAGGCCGTAGCTGTGCGCCCAGTCCTTGCCGGACTCGTGCGTTGCAAACGACACGCGGTAGCCGCGCGCCTTCATCTCGCTCGCGATGCGCAGCAACGGCAACGCGTGGCCCTTGATCGCGATGGACACGAACACCACGTGCTTCTGCTTGGCCTCAGTGCGTGAGACGACAGTGCAGCGTGGTGGCGCTGGTGACGGTACGGGCACCGGTGCTGGCGCGACGCTGTTGCTGATGTCGCTGTTGTCGCTCGGGTCGGGGACGGCGGCGGCGTTGGAGCTCTTCACGTCGCACGTCTGCTGCTTGATGTCGGCGGACACGGGCGCATCAGACGCGGTGACGACGCTGGACTGTGCAACTAGCACCATCAGCAGTAGTATCACTACCCACGACACCAGCAGGAGCGCTTTGGACGCGCGCTTCCAGGGCGACACGGGTGTGGACGCTGCGCTCATGCGCATGCTGGCTCGCAGATCCATGCTTTTTGACTTTCACGAGACGCAGTGAGTGAAACGTGTCGAAAAGAGCACTATTTCTGTGATCCTGTTATGATTCACATTAATAGTGTTCTTTTCGACAGTAGCACCTCGATGGCGCTTTGACGGATCTCAACTGTGGCTCCTTGGTGGAGAAACGTGAGCCCACGCGCTGACAGGATTGGAACTCTATCAAATGGGTCTCTGGACTTCATCAGTAGTACTGTGCGCAGTTGCAGTCACACTTGTAGCCGCGCCCCATGAGGTATCATCAAAACGACAGCATTCGCACTCAGCTCGATTACATACTGTCTGAGTCACACACACTACACTGTCCAATAACTTAGTAACACTGCACTTTAGCTAACGCCATGGCCCATCTGCCGGCGGAATTCGGCGAGCTCTTCCTGGTACCGGCGCTCGCGCTCCTCGCGCTTGAGCTGCTCGGCCGCGAGTTGCGCCAGACGCTGCTCTCTTTCCACGCGCGCGGCGTCCGTGAGGCCGATCGGCTGCTCGTCCCACTTGGAGTGCGGAGACTGTGGCTGCGGCGGCTGCTGCTTGTTGCTTGGCTTGGACTGGAGCGCGACGGGGTCGAATTCGGAGAACGTGTAGTCGGCCCCTGAAGAGTTGCTGTTGATGCTGGGGCTCGTGTGGAGATTGAGTGACGACAGATGCGTTGGTCTGGACTTCTTCGATGTGGAGGAAGAGGAGGTCGTTGTCGTTTGGTTCTGCGTTACTGAAAAAATTGTCGTAGAAAAGCTCGGGATCGACGCCTCACCGCTGTCGTCATTGCTAGCCTAGAATGTAGCCGCACGAACAGAAGAAAACGTCAACAACTCGATATGTCCCCACAAGATAAACAGTCGAACAGCCAAATTGTCCACCACTGGTGGACACATCATGCAACTCGCGTACCTCTAGGAGATCGAACGCATTCGGGAGCAGCGGTGGCACCACGTAAGACTCTTGCCGCAGCAGCTGTGCAGCTGCACTAACATTGCCATTGCCATTGCGAAGCCGCGGCAGGTTGAGCTGCGACGGCGCCGAGTTGAGTACGCGCTTTGCGACAGACACGTTGTTCTCGGCGTTGGCGACAGGAGCTGTGTGGATGGCTCGACTCCTAGCATTGTTGCGCGACGACCTGAGCTCCTTGGCTGGGTCTTTCTGCGTCACGAACGGGTGCTGCAGCAGCTCCAGTGCACTGGGACGAACCACCGGGTCGATCTCCAGACACGCAGTGACGAACGACCGTGCGTCGTCCGAGAGCTCCCCCGGGAGCGCCGGCAGCGCCTCCAGGTTAGCTACGTAGTAGAGCAGCGAGATCTGCGAGTCGAACTTCTTGTCGCCCCAGAAGGGCAATCCCGTGAGCAAGCGGAGCACACTGCAGCCGACGCTCCAGATGTCGGACTTGCGGCTGCGACTCGACTGCTTGATCACCTCGGGCGCCATGTAGTTAGGTGTCCCTCGCATGCTCTCATTGTTCACGGTCGTGCTCGAGCTGATGAGCCGCGAGGCGCCAAAGTCCGCGAGCTTCACGGTGCCGTGCTGGTCCACGAGGATATTCGACGGCTGGCGAGTATTGGGCAGGACATAAAGTGAGCGTGAGCATGTCATTCTGAGCCTGAGCCTAGGTCTAATCTCCAAGCAGCCGAGTAAACCATGTAGGTAGACACCCACCTTAATGTCGTGGTGCACGATGCTCTTGGAGTGAAGATACGCCACGCCCTGGAGGATCTGAAGCGCGAAGCGCCGCACGATCGTCTCGTTGCCGCCGTATTTTTTGCGGTTCTGCTCCAGGTTACCCCCCGGCACCCATTCCTATCATAACAGCAACACAAGCGTCCATCTCAGTTGGACACGTATTGATCAATCAAACTTTGACAAGCGAGCAATCAGTACGCACAGTGAAGATGAAGAGCTTCTTGGCGTCGTTGTCCACGTAACTGCCGAGGTATTTCACAATGTGGTCGTCGCGCAGCGAGCGCAGCAGGTCCACCTCGCGCGTCGCGTTACTGATGTCGGCGTCGTTCTCATCGGCGATCAGGATCTCCTTCACGGCCATGAGGCCGCCCGTGCGCTCGTCGCGCGCCAAGTAGACCTAGTGATAGTTTTGCACAAAGGTTAGGCGTGTTCACAAGAGGGCGCTCACACTACACATTGACGTACGATTCCGTAGCTGCCCGAGCCAATCGAGTCGCCTTTCTTCCATTCACTGATCTCGTCCTCGAAGTCATCTTCGTAGTACTCCTCTTCACTGTCGGCGTCACTCTCAGTCATGCGTGGAGAGCTCACAACACTCGATGGGGTGGCCATATACTTGTCAGGACCAGGCTTGAGACCTGGGGACCCAGGGTTCTTTGGCCCACTGTCAAGCTCGTCCTGCATCTCCTCGAGAGACCCAATGATCGCCTGGACGGGGGACGAGCTCGGGCCGCCGCGCTTCCCCCAGCCACCATGGCTGATCCCGGGCAGCGAGTGCGCGCGCTTCTTGGGCTGCTGCTCTGGCTGGTCCTGCAGGCGCAGCGCGGTCTTGGCGAACTCCTGCAGACTACGGTTGAGCGTGAAGGTCGCGTTCCCAGTGATGCTATTAGCTTCTTTCGCGAGCTCGGAGCGCACTTGGTCCACGCGGCTGTCCGAGTGGCGCGTCGTGGCGCCCGTCGTCGCGAGCGACGAGCCGTTGGATTTCGAGACGCCGCTGCCCATGAACCGCAGTCGATGAGAGCGAGAGAAAGAGAGATTGTGCCATGCTACGTACTTGCTGGTTTCACAGACACTTTGCAGTAGCTTCCCAGAGAGACAAACTAGTAGAGTGCTCTCTTTCGCGGCGATCTTATCCACCAGGTCGTCTTCGGACGTCCCAAGCAGCAATCGACACGGGAATGACGGCAAGACGTCACCGTCTATTTGCGGTGGTGACGCGACCGTCGTTTCTGTTGAACAAGGTTGAATGAGGAACTTGTTCAATTCACTCTCATCATCAGCACTTCACAAGCGCTTGGCGTGAGGCTCTCACCTCGACGCTCGCCATCTTCGAAGCCAACCTCGTCCAGCCCGCGGTGAGCTCTGACGAAGCATTGAAGGATTTAGTTTTAACTTTGAGCTAAATGAATGTAATAAGAGGTAAATATGAGGTACTCCAAAATAAATTCTAGAAACGAGTCAGAAACATTCCAGCACAGAGCGTCATTATTCACACGTTTGCTCCTCACACGCAAAGTCAATGGAGGTGCGAAGCGCCACCACTGCATCGAATGCTCCAGCTGCGCGGAAGCTGCCGCTCACGAAGAACGGCAAGAAGCGCCGCCGCCCGAAACTCGCGCCGCGCTACCTGACCACTGTGAGCAAAGACCGCGCTTCTTCCGACGCAAGCGCTGCAGATGCAAACACAGAGGAGAGTGTGGCGCTGCTGCGCGACGTGTTCACGACGTCGACGTGCCGTTGCTTCATCCTCAAGTCGTTCAGCGAGGCGAATTTGCACAAGAGCCTCAAGTACGGCATCTGGAGCAGCACGTACGCGCACAACATGCTGCTGGACCAGGTGTTTAGGAGCGACCTGGCGTCCGTGCGACCCGTGCTCTTCTTCTTCAGGTATGGACAGAGCTCCCCATGGTTAATGATTGCTAGCAGCTCATTATCTATACAACTGGTAGTAGATTGACTGACTTGTGTGTGTATGGGTGGTGTATATTGTCCATCCTGCTGTATATCATAGCGTGTGTGATACGCGGCACTTTAGCGGCATCGCGCGCATGACGTCGGGCGTGCGCACGGACGCGGTCTTCGAGCTCTGGGAGAAACGCAAGTACGAGGGCTTCTTCCACGTCGAGTGGCTGCTGGTAAAAGATGTGCCCAACCACGCGCTCACAGCCATTAAGATGAGCAACACCCCGTCAAAAAAGTCGATTACGTCCTGCCGCGACTGCGAGGAAGTGCTCTTCGACGAGGTGCGTCCTGAGTATGAATGTTGTTGTGCGCCCATTGGGCTCCTCCATTCACGCTCTGTCTTTGTAAATTGCGGCGTAGGCAAGCGAGTTCATCTCGATCTTCACCGCGTATCCGCACGCGACGAGCGCCTGGGACGACTGCGCGCACTTTGACGCGCTCCAGACGCAGCTCGAGGCCAAGCGCGGCCTTGCGCCAGCGAACACTGAGGATGCGAGCTCGTACCTGCGCCCGCTGTAGCCCAAGTACCGTGGTAGATTGAATAGACCAATAGATACGAGATACGACAGCGGTCAACAGTGAGTCACATTAGGCGAACAATTCGTTGAAGAAATTGTGAGAATCGAGTTCGCCACTAGTACAGACTGACTCGGAGATTGGAGAGGCGGCCTCACTTGGAAGCAACAAGCAGGACTGCCGCCACCACCACCAAATGACCTCCCCCACCGCTGCACACGTACGGTGATGGCGGTGGACCCTTGACTGGCTGCATTGCGATCGTTAAACACTCTTTCGGAGCACTCGCTGATAATGATCTCGCGTGTCGCACACGGGAAAGAAGACCTCCTCGATGTGCGACACGTTCAAATATGTTTTGTACCACAGGGGCATAATTCAGTTTCCATAGAAACCAACAATAGAGTGTGCGCGGCTCAAAGCAGAGCAGCCGAGCGAACATGTCCCCAGCCAGCACCATCACCACACACTCCAGCGTCCGCGCAGCGAAAGCGAGAGAGACGAGAACGAGAAGCGCACGAGGCGCGTGCAGGAAGGACGACTAGCAGGCCGTCGCTCTAACGCACCTCTAGCAGCAGCATTAGCACAGCAGGCGCGATGCACTCGACAGCCGGCAGCTCGCACCACAGCAGGAGCATGCGCAGCATCGCGGAGCACTACGCGATGCTGGGCACACCGTCGGTCGTGGACGAGGTGCGCGGCGTGAGCACCACGTCGCTCGACGACGAGTTCATCGAGAACGTGGACGACATACAGAGCGATGATGACAGTGCCAGTGACGCCAGCACGGACGTCGTGCAGCAGTACCAGACCGACTATGCGCTCGAGCGCGCACGCGCCGCCAGAGAAGCAGCGGCAAGCGCGCCTGTGACCTGGAGAACGAAGCTAAACACACAGACACCAATCTTCGTCGCGATCACGATCGGTGCGTACTTCGGCGTTGGTGTGCGCGTGCTGCTCACCGAGTTCGCACAGGCGCTGTCGTCGAGCCAGATGGAGCTACTACACCTGCTGGGCTTTGGGTACTTTTTGCCGAACGCGCTCGGGTGCTTCGTCATGGGGCTCGCTGTGCGCTGGAAGCCGCTCTTCCGCAGACAGTTCGCCGTGTACTTTACGGGCGTCACGACGGGCTTCTGCGGCTGCTGCACGACCTTTGCGAGCTGGGACATCGGCGTCGCCGCCATGTTCGTGCACGGCAAGTGGGCGAACGCGCTCATTGTGCTCGGCGTCCAGATCACGAGCGCGATCTGCAGCTTTCGGGTCGGCTACCACTGTGGGGATGGCGCCGTGCAGTACTTCATCGCGCGCATGTACCCGTTCCAGAAGCCGCCCGTGGACCTGAGTCAGCTCAAGCTCGATCTGGAGCGCAATATCCGCAGTCTGCGGTCCGTCAAGGCGAACGCGTTCGGCCAGCTCGTCTCGCGCCGCGTGACCGCGACGGAGCAGGCGCTCGTGATCTCATATGACGCAAGCGCGGAGCTCATCTCGGAGATCGCGCAGGTCGAGCAGGACTTTTATCGCGTGACGCACCGCGGCCACGCATGGCTCGGCACAGGCGTCGTGGCTACAGCGCTGCTCTGGTCGCTCGCGTTCCTCTGCAGCGACAACAACTACGCGCGCTCACGACTGCTGGCGATCTGCTTCGGTCCCTTTGGCGCCCTACTGCGCTACCAGCTCTCGCTCTACAACACGCAACCCAGGTGCAAGAATTTTCCGTTCTACACGTTCGTGCCGAACGTGCTGGCGTCGCTGCTCTCGTGCGTGGTTGAGGTCATCGGCAGCTCGATCGACACGCCCCACAGCGACGCGTCCTTCCGAACGTTTGTGCTACTTGGCGAAGGAGCGATCCAGGTGGGCTTCCTCGGCTCACTCTCGACCGTGTCCACGTGGGTGGGCGAGCTCGACGTGCTGTCGTCACGCCGCGTGTTCTGGGCATACCGCTACGCGTTCACGAGCGTCGTGGCCGCGCAGCTCCTGAGTGTGTGTGTCCTCGGTATCTATGTCGTGCAGGGCAGCGGACCGCTGCTACACTAGTGAAGAAGAGATGTCAGTTGTCTCTTTGTGTAGGAGGCAGTACATACATGCGAACATTTTATAACAAATACAGTACTGCCTGACCCACATGCAAGGTTTCCCTTTGGTGGCGCCATATTAAGGAAAGATGGTGGCAACTGCACTCAATGGGAAGAGCAAGAAGCGCTGCTTCGCGGCGCAACTGGTGATGGAGGACTGCGGCGAGGTGCATGGTGACCAGGACCAGCACAGGTTTCCGCGTGCGGCGGCAACGCGTGCGCTGCGCCAGTCGCGCCGCTACGGCGAGCTGAGCGTCAACATGGAGCAGCAGACCGTGACGTTCGTGTACCCAAAGCACGGGAGACACCTCTTCAAGCGCACGTTCCCGCAGCCGCTCAAGTGCATCGCGGGCAAGCAGGTGCTGCGCGTGTACTGCAGCAGGGGCAAGCGCACGTTCATGTACGTAATGTGTGTTGTGGCCAGTAGAGGAATGACTTTTATTCGTGATGCATGTTGGAGGTGTGCAGAAGTGCATGCATGTACAACTACTGCCGCTGCTCGTATGCATTCGTCTGCCTGTTCGATACAATGTTCGCTCGAGACAGGCGCGATGCGGTCAACTGGTGCACGAATTGACGAACTATGCACTCCCCACGCAATGCGTCCATCATAGGGGATTGCATGATATTTAGTGACTCACGACCAATCGCTTCTGTTGTCAACATGGCAGGTGCCGCTTGCTTTCTCGTGAGGTCGCAATCGACTGCAGCGCAGCTTTCCAGCAGATCGGAGGTGAGTGCATCGTAGCCGTGCGGTGCCTCAGTAGCACCAAGAGAGCTCATACACCAGCGTAATGCATGGCTATGCAGTGAGCGTGATCCCCGTTGCGCCGTCCGACATCCTCGTGCGCGAGTCCAAAAGCGCAGTCGCGAGTTGTCCCATGACCACGCGGCTTCATAACGGTTCGCCTTCTCTAGTGTTCTAGATGATGTGGTGTATCACAAACATCGCTAACTGGTGTTGTACGATATAGAATGCCAGGCAGTGCTCAGCGCCTTTCAAGATCCAACGCGCGCACAGGAAGTGCACGCATCCGCGGCCGCGTACCTCCGCTCCGAAGAGCTGCAGAGCGACTCAGCATGCATCACGCGCACGTTGTTCAGCAACGAGTGAATGAAAGCAAACAATCTGAAGTTGCGCTTATGGTGCTCTAGCGACTATTTTCGTAGTTCTCATAATCATTGAGGTTGGTTTCTTGATTGCGTTGATTTGGATCATGTTTCCGAAGCCAAATGGCGCCTTTTTTCGACGCTACTTTAGTGCAGTTGGTCGATCATCCAGCGCAGAAGAACGACGACGACGTGCATGGCAGCATGGCACCGTTGCTGCGAATGAGAGGAGCACATGGGGGCTTCTTCACCACCGTGCTGCTGATGTCTCTACTGCTGTTGCTGCTCTTGTCTCGCGCGAGCGCCGCGCCGCGCCCGCAATGGAGCAAGTACTTGGAGTCGGTCGGCTACCACACAGGACTCGGATGTGAGTGCCCAGCACTCGCCTTCCAGGGCGTTGCTACTGCAAATGCTATTGGAGATTGCTAACGTGAGTTTCCACGTGTGCTTTGTGTGTCTGTGTCACGAGTCAGACCAATGCAGCTTTGTGGAGAAACCATCGCAATCTGTGCGTAGCCACTTGCAGAGCCACCTGAAGGCGCAGGACCGCGCTGTGGAATCGATCGTCGCAGCAATTGAGGCGTGGGAGTTCTCGTGGGTTTGAATTGTCCGCAGTATAATAAGCTACCGACTCTCACTCGTACTGACTGACAACTCATGTATTTGCCAGACGATCGTCGGAGAAGCACCGAACGCCACTGGTGCTCGCGATCACAGGACCGACGGGCACGGGCAAGACAGAGACGTCCAACCTCATCGCCGAGAGCTTGTTCAAGCGCAAGAAGAAGCTGCGCAACAGCGACAAGGAGGTATCGTCGGGACTGCTCGTCTTTCGGTGCGTCATTTGCAATAGCTTGTCTACTGAAAATGCACAACTGCTCATCATGCGCGTTGTCTATCGCTTGTGCTTTAGAGGCGAAGACTTTAGCGACAACTTTACGAACCCAGTGACCGAGTACCACACGCAAATCAAGACCAGGTATGGATTCGTACTGCTTTTGAAAGTGCTGCGTGTTCGCGGTTCGTTGTGAATATGTAGCCAACACGATTGTTGCATGACTGTAGACTAGCAGACCATCTGCGCGAGTGCTCTGGGAACGCCGTCGTGGTCTTTGACGAAGTGCAGAAAGTGATTCCGCACACACTCGACGGTACGAACCTTTATTTTTTGAGAACGCGGTGTAAGTTGGGGATTCTGGTTTGTAATGCAGCATCTTGTGTCGATGCCTGCAATGTAGTGTTCATGGAAGCCGTGAGCTCGCGCGCACAGCTCTCGTATTACAAAGGCAGCGCAATCAAGACCCTTGACACGAGCAATGTGAGTAGCTGCTGGGTCTTAAATGGCTGATTGTCCTCTAAACGAACGCCACGACTCTTGCTACAGGTCATCTTCGTGTTCGTTTCGGACATTGGCGTTGCTGAGATGGAGCAAGTGCTCATTCGGTACGAGTTCCGCGAAGACATCCCGATGGTCGCGTTCGAAAAAGTCGTGAAGAGCGCTCTGGATGAGCAGTGGAAGCGCCTGAACTTTGGGAAAGTGATCGACAAGGTAAGATTATTGTACTGGCTATATATGATAGTAGTTCACCTGTAATGATGTGTCTAGTGCCTGAGATTGATGTTGTGTTTGGGTGGCTCCAGGTGATCCCATTCCTCCCGTTCGAGCAAGAGCACATTGCTGAGATCATCGCGCTCAAGCTGGCACAGCTCGATGAGAACTATCGCAACATCTACTGGCACCGTCTGTGGATTGATGTACGTTTATTTTCTCCTTCCAACACCTCTTCGATAGATCATGCAACTAACAAGTCTTCGTATGCTGGGTCACATTGACAGCCTGAGCTCCCGGACTACATGTCAAGGCTGGACTCTATGCAGTACGAGATCCGATCGGCGAAGGTGGACGGCAGGGCTACGTCTGTCAAGATCTTTGCCAAGTACGGCGCTCGCAATGTCGAGACGGGGCCGATCCAGTTTTTGAAATCCAAGTTGCTGCGTTCCATCCGGCCGTTCAACCCAGGTTCGTGTCGTAACCTCCCGTAATGTGATGCTGTTTCGGTTGGCTTACTTTATGGGACCCATTGCCTTGTTTGCTGACTGTAGATGCTGAAATCCGGATGTCGTTTGATCCAAGTGACAGCCAAGTGGTCATCACCTCGTGCGCAGAAGAGAAGAAAGAGGACAACGAGGAGTTCACGAGCGTGAGCTGCGCCACCAAATGGAAAGGAGCGTTTGAATAGAAGGTCGACGGTAGGAAACAGGATAGTGAATGCGTGGACTTAGACTGAAGAGAGTTGCACGTCTGAAGCTTGTAAGCAGCACTGCTTTTGGCCACTGACCAGCTCGAAGGCTACGTTTGAGCTCTCGAACAACATCATTTTCACTTCAACTTGACCTCCTGGGGTACAAATGTTGCACGAATGTTGCGCGAACAGAAAGCGGCGCCCGCCCACGAAGAAAGCGCGCATTTTGAACGCAAACCAAAACGCACCCGTTAGCAGAGAAGTCAGCATGACGAGAAGCGCGACGCGCGGCGTGCGCAGAGGAGGCCGCCACCGCGGACTCCTGCTACTGTGGCCGCTGCTGCTGCTGGGGCTGCTGATGAATGCGGCCACGTGTGTGCCGAGCGTCGCTGCGCTGGAGATCCCGTGGCAGCAGTACCTCGAGGTGCTCGGGTTCTACACAGGGCTGGGCTGTACGTTATGTGATCACGTTGGGATTGCATTCTCTGGCAGCTTGGTGGCGCTCTGTACTCATGTACCTGCTTGTAATGAGGCTTGCGGTGTTATTATTGATTGACTCACGTATCCTGCTGTGCATTGCCTCTGCATCGTTGTTTGTGTGAGCAGATCAGTGCACGTTTGTGGAGAACCCGTCGCAGTCCGTTCGCAGCTACTTGTACACGCACTTAAAAGCCCAGGACCGCGCATTAGAGTCCGTGGTCGCAGCGATCGAGGCGTGGGAGTTCTCGTAAGTGCTGTCATTGCAGTGATCCCACGCAAAGATGTAACATATGTCGTGACTCTAACGTCGTTGCGTAAATGTGTACTGTTTATTTGTGCAGGCGAACATCCAGCAAAGACCGGTCTCCACTGGTGCTTGCGATCACGGGACCGACTGGCACGGGCAAGACTGAGATGTCGAATCTTCTTGCAGAGAGTCTGTTCAAGCGCCGCACTCGCCTGCCAAACAGCGAGAAGCACATTGCGTCGGGACTACTGATCTTTCGGTACGTCTTTGTGATTGATACTCTGCGTGAAAGGTGGTGCGATTGGCTGACATGCTGCGTTGTATTACAGAGGCGAGGACTTTAGCGACAATTTTACGAATCCCGTGACCGAGTACCACACGCAGATCAAGACGAGGTGAGGCTCTTCTTAATAATTATGAGCTAGCGGTTGATTGTAAGTCACTAATTTGTGTGTGTTGCATATTCTGCATGGGTCCAGGTTAGCAGAGCACCTGCACCACTGCTCTGGCAAAGCGGTGGTTGTGATTGACGAGGTGCAAAAGGTCATTCCGCATACTCTGGACGGTGCGTTGTATGGAGAAGGTGGCTATGATTGCTCTGAGGTTAGGAGGCTGACCTGGTGATGACAACACAACTCTGCTTGCCGCAGTTCTGATGGAAGCGCTGAGCTCACGCGCGCAGTTCACGTACTACAAGAACGGCATTTCCAGGAAGATCGACACGAGCAACGTGATCTTCGTGCTGGTGTCGGACATTGGCGTCGTCGAAATGGAACATGTGATGATCCAGTACGAGCAGCGAGCGGACGTATCCATGGCGACGCTCGAGAAAGTGGTCAAGTCGGCGCTGGACGCGCAGTGGAAGCGCCTCAATTTTGGCAAAATGATCAACCAGGTACGTCATGTGCAGTCCGAAGATTGTTGCTGAAGATGCGAGCATTGCAGCGCTCAACTAATGTTCTTGGGCTTATGCAAACAGGTGATTCCGTTCCTGCCGTTCGAGCAGGTGCACATCGCCCAGATCATCTCTCTGAAGCTGTCGCAGTTGGACGAGAACTACCGCGGCATCTACTGGCATCGTCTGTGGATTGAGGTATGCTTTCGCAACGGTTGACTCTGTCTAAAGTGGCTTGTCGTTTAACCGTATGCCTCGATATTGGTTTGCTGTGTGTAGGATGGAATCGCAGACTACATGTCCCGCCTCGACTCAATGCACTACGAAGTGCGCTCTGCGAAAGTCGGCGGGAAGGTTACGTCCAGCAAGATCTTTGCCAAGTACGGCGCGCGCAACGTGGAGACCGGTCCGATCCAGCTGCTCAAGTCCAAGCTGCTGCGTTACTTGCGTCCGTTCAACCCAGGTATGCTTTTCAATACCGAGCTTTTTGTTTGCGGGGCTTCAACTTTGTTCTAGAATGTTAACTACCTTGTGGAACGATTGGTGCAGACGCCGAGGTGCGAATATCCCAGGATCCCGACACGAAGGAGATCTCAATCACGTCGTGTGCGGCGGAAAATCCGTTGACAATGCAGAAGGACGCGAAGGCTGAGGATGCTGACGAGAGTGACGGCGTGGAGTTCGTCAGCGTCAGCTGTATGACGCGATGGAAAGGCAAGTTTGTTTAGCACAAACACAAAGTGAAGAAGAAAAGCAGGGAGCACACACACGTCACGAAAGCAACATGTACGTCCTCGTTTGATGGACGTTGATGTCCTTTCATGCGGGTTTTATAGAACTGCGCAGTACAGTGCTCAGTTTGTTGTTAGACACATCTCTTCCTTTCTTCTGATTCCATCTTGCGGTTTTAACGAGGAGGCTGCTTAATGTCAAAATACAGATATAGACATTATATTTCTATTATCTGTAATTTTTGACTGCTCAGCATTCATTAATTTGAAATATGGATTTTGAAAAGGGGGAAGATCTTTGGCAAGCAAAACAAACGTGAAGCACGAGGAAGAAGGAAACAAGCGAGCGAGCTCTCGATCCATCTCACTCTGTGTGAAGCTACGCGCCACCAGCACATTAACAAGTCCAACAGCAGCAGTAGCAGGTCACCATGAGCGCGCTCGAGTCGAACGAGATCTGGGGCAACACCGAGGAGGAGCTGGACCCGGAGATTTTGCTCATGTCGAACGAAGAGCTCCGCCAGCGCATCCGCCTGCTGGACAACGACATCCGCATCATGCGTAGCGACATCCAGCGCATCAACCACGAGTCCAACTCGCAGCGCGAGCGCATCAAGGAGAACAACGAGAAGGTCAAGCTCAACAAGCAGCTGCCGTACCTTGTGGCCAACGTCGTTGAGGTGCGTGGCGATAGCAGAATACGATATAGTGCATTGAATAGGGCAGTGTATTGATTCATCTTGTATTGTTGTCGTTATGGTATCGAACGCGATAGGTTTTGGAGCTTGAGGACGATGAAGACGAGCAGGACGGTGCCGCGACTGACGTGGACGCGCAGCGCAAGGGCAAGAGCGCTGTCATCAAGACGTCGACGCGCCAGACGATCTTCCTGCCGATCCCGGGTCTCGTCGACTCGGAGAGCCTGATCCCAAACGACTTGGTGGGCACGAACAAGGACAGCTACCTGATCCTGGAGAAGCTCCCGGCAGAGTACGACTCGCGCGTGAAGGCGATGGAGGTCGACGAGAAGCCCACAGAGGAGTACAGCGACATCGGTGGGCTGGACAAGCAGATCCAGGAGCTCATTGAAGCTGTCGTGCTGCCGATGACGCACAAGGAGAAGTTCGACGCGATCGGCATCCAGCCGCCAAAGGGCGTGCTCCTGCACGGCCCCCCTGGCACGGGCAAGACGCTGCTCGCGCGTGCGTGCGCTAAGCAGACGGATGCGATCTTCCTTAAGCTCGCTGCGCCGCAGCTCGTGCAGATGTTCATCGGTGACGGTGCCAAGGTACGCCTGGCAGTGAAATGTGGTGGTGTGTGACAAGCAGGCTTGAACATGGGCTAATATGGTAATTGGTGCATTTTGGTATAACAGCTCGTTCGCGATGCCTTTGAGCTCGCCAAGGAGAAGTGCAAGGACCAGAAGCGCGGCGGCGCGATTATTTTTATTGATGAGGTACGCCTATTGAGCTGTTCATGTTGACTATGCTATCTAGTTTTTTGTATTGATTGATAGTGGTGGACTGACGGACTCGATCTCTCTGGTCCTGTAGCTGGATGCGATTGGTACGAAGCGCTTTGGTGGCGAGCAGTCGGGCGACCGAGAGGTGCAGCGCACGATGCTGGAGCTGCTCAACCAGCTCGACGGCTTCACGAGCAACACGAACATCAAGGTCATCGCCGCGACGAACCGCCCGGACGTGCTCGATCCGGCGCTGCTCCGATCCGGCCGTCTCGATCGAAAGGTGACGATGGATTTGAAAAAAACAATGAGGGGCTTGATGATTATATTATTTGTCGATACCGGGGTGGAGTATTGATCGTTGTTGCTGTGTTGTGTTATGGATATATATTTCTAATTCCAGATCGAACTGCCACACCCATCCGAAGAAGCCCGCGCTCGCATTATGCAAATTCACTCGCGCAAGATGAACGTGGACACCGAAGGTACTGACTGCATTTGCTACTCTTGGCGTTCAGAGTAGAGCTGGACTAATACTAATCCTTGTTGCTATTGTCAACTGGCAGACACAAACTTTGATGAGCTCGCTCGTTGCACAGACGACTTCAATGGCGCCCAGCTGAAAGCGGTACGTAGCAGTTAGTGTGCTCCTCTGATATGTTATAATAGTATTATATTGACGCGCATTGTTGCTTGTGGTAGGTGTGCGTGGAGGCGGGTATGCTGGCACTACGCCGCGACTCGACGGTGATCAAGCACGAGGACTTCATGGAGGGCATCTCGGTCGTCTCGGCCAAGAAGAAGGCCACGCTGCAGTACTACGCTTAGAGACCCACACGACCATCTCACGAAGGATTTCTCCCTTTTCATCACCCAGTTGATCTTCAGGTGTGAACGGAGGCGTGAGAAACGAGCGCAGCGCAACAGCCAATCAGGAAGATTAGGACAGCAACGAATGACGGACATCAATCGCCTTTCGACCATCTTCCACCTCTGTCTTCTCATTAACCACTCGTAATTCACCTAAAAGCTTCAATTTGCATGAAAACCTGAAGCATAAAGAGAAACCACTATTGTTGTCACGCCCTTTCGTGCACAAAAGGATCGATGCGCCACCAAGAGCTCACTTGCCCGCCATGAGCCTGAACGTGAACAAGATCGTCCCCGAGGCGCCGCCGCCGCATGCCAGCACCACCAGTCTCCCGCAGATCCAACCGGCGCACACTATCGACCGAGCCAAGGTGAGTGCGTACGCGATGCGTATGACAAGCTGTCATTGCTGTAGCTACTGGCTGCTTATGGTTGTGGCTGTTCATTGTCGATAGATGAACGTGCGGCGCGGCTCGAAGCGCCTCAAGCAGCTCTTTGACTCAAAGCCCGAGGCGGTACGTTGACCAACTCTTCCATGCTGGTCGGCTGTTTCCATCAAGGCATCTATCTCACAGTAGCCCATGTGAACTTGCTGCACTCATTGCGTGAATGGCCACTAGGACCTGGACCTGGATACGTTCTACCAGAAGCGTCTGCGCCGACGTACGCAGCTGCAGCACGAGATCGCGACGACGCTCGTGTCGGGCGGCATGGCCAACGGCGACGGCATCCTTGAGGAGCTCGCGAACAGCCCGTCCATGATGCGCGGTATGCACATCACGCTCTCGCCCGGCGAGGAGTACGAGAACTACGAGAAGTTGAACGCCGCAACCGTCAAGGGCGTGCGCAATTCGCCCTTCTTCACCTCCGGGACGCCCAGCCAGGAGAATGAGGATGACGACGACGAGCCCAATTCACATGTGCCCAAACTCGAGCACGTGGTCGAAGAGACGGCCGAGGAGCTCCGACGCAGAGAGTCCGCAGTGCAGGCCAATAGAGTTGGCTCTGGAGCGCTAGCTGAGCTGTCGAGCGGCGCAGCACCAGCAGCGACCGGAGCGCTGAACGGTGGGACAACTGGAGGAGCGTCAGTACTGGCCAGCAAGCTCGCACCCAAGCGCATGCATCGGCTCAAGAGCGTCTCGGGTCACGCGAACATCATTCACCACGTGAGTCGGATGATCAACCCGCTGGGGCGCTTCCGCCTCGCCTGGGACGTCGTGAGCATCTTTTTCATCTTCTACAACGCATTCGTCATTCCGGTGAGGACAGTTGGCGCGTGACGGAGAACACTGCTGAATGTCTTCTGGGACTGGTCGGGTTGACGAAATGATTGACTGGCTGATGTGTGTGTGTCCATCGCATGTTGTCCTCCTGTGTGTAACAGTTTGACGTGTCGTTCAACTCGGACGACTCGACGGACAGCTACTTTGACACGCTTGTGGACATTTTCTTCTTCGCAGACATCGTAGGCGGACACTCATTCATTGACCTCTGTCCATGTGCTGTGGAATAACTGTCGTTTCCATGTGTCCATTTCATGTGGACACATTGTTTTTGACGTCACCATTAGGCCATGACGTTCAACACGGCGGTGGACGTGGACGGCACGATCCGGTACAACCGGCGGCTCGCAGCGACCAACTACCTCAACTCGTGGTTCGCCATCGACGTCGTCGCAGCTCTGCCTTACGGATACATGGTCCCGCAGACCGACTCGTCGCCGAGCTCCCTGTACAAGTCGCTCAAGCTGCTGCGCCTCGTGCGCCTGCTGCGGCTCTTCCGTATCTCGCGCATCCTGCGGCGCATTCAGAACGCGGTCTTCATCCGCTCGACGCTCAGCTCGCTGCTCAAGTACTGCATGCTCGTGACCTTCGTATCGCACTGGTTCAGCTGCATCTTCCACGGCATCGGCGCAGCCCAAGCGAGCAGCGCGACGAACTGGATCCGCACCCAGGGACTCGAAGAACCGCACGCCGGCAGGTGGGACCGCTACGTCGGCGCGCTCTACTTTGCCGTGCAGACGCTCGCCACCATCGGCTTTGGCGACATCGCCGGCACGAACCCGGACGAGCGGCTCTTCAGCATCTTCGCCATGATCACGGGCGGTGGCATCTTCGCCTACGGCATCACCAACGTAAGCCTTGTGCTGTATATTGTAGATTACTTTAAGCTAGTCCACTGATACTATCAACTGGGAGTGACAAATTGAATGGTTGGCTGCAGATCGTCGAGCTCGTGTCAAGCCTGACGATCCAGGAGACGCGCTTCCGGCAGAAGATGGACGAGGTGAACGAGTACATGGGCGCGCGCGACCTGCCCATGAAGCTGCGCATGGAGATCCGCGAGTTCTATCACAACACGCGGCTCTCGCGCGAGAGCAAACTCAACTCGGAGCAGCAGATCCTCGGCGACCTCTCGTCGAAGCTGCGCTCCAAAATCGCGCTGAGCATCAACGACCAGTTCCTGCGCAAGTTCCCATTCTTCACGGGCAGCGAGCCCAACTTCCTCATGGAGCTCGCGCTCAACATGCGCATGATCCACTTTGCGCCGCTCGAGGATGTGATCATCGAGGGCGAGATCGGCCACGAGATGTTCTTCATCTTCCGTGGCGCCGTCGAGGTTCACCGGAAAAAGGTGCAGATCGGCATCCTTGGCGAGAACCAGTACTTTGGCGAGATGGCGATTCTGAGTCCGGACAACAGGCGCACGGCCTCGGTGCGCACGCTTTGCTTTTGTGAGCTGCGCATGCTTTCAAGGAACCGCTTTCTCGAAGCATTGGCGCTGTACCCGGCGATGCAGATCAAGATGGCGCAGGTCGCCAAGGGGAGAGCCATGGTGACGGGCAATCCGCAGGCCGTGCCGCTCAAGGACATGAAGGACATTGGCAGCGGCAATGGCGTGCGTGAGGCCAAAGGCACGGGTTTGCCTGATAAATCTCCGCTTCAGCAACTAAATGAGCCTGAGCCCAAGAAACAGAGCGAGAGCGTCCACATTGCGTCGCTCTCGCTGTCATCGTCGGACCGAAAGGCCAGCTACTCGCGGCTCTCGATCGGGAATGCGGCGACGAGCTCGCTTGCGCGCATCCAGCAGACTGAGCAGCGGCTCTCGGACCCGTTCATCCCCGTGCGCACGACGACCTCTGCGCGTCTGAATAGCTCCTCGCGCCGAGGCTCGAACCAGAACGCGGCGGGTATCACGCCTGGCATGGCGCTCATGATCACGGACATCACGCTGCTGCTTGAAGAAGCCATGCGCCGCCAGGACCTGCTCATTAACCGCGTCGTGCGGCTCAAGAGCGATCTGGACCAGATGAAGCTCGCCGATCCGCATGCGTCACTGTCGTCGTCTTCTGTGAGCGCGAGCCCCACGAAGAGAGTGTCAGGAGCCTCAGCCGCAGGCGTGCTCTTCTAATGAAAGAGCCGAGCGCAGGTGTGAAAATGCGATTGTTTTGCTCATGACCCCTTGCTTCGGAGTTCACCAAGTGGGTGACGATTAGACAAATGGCTACACTTTGCCAAAGTGGCTTCACTTATTAGATCGATCATGGCCATGGGCGTGAGCTCACCACGCTCTGATGGCAACGTCGACTCGCCGTCTGACGCGCGTCATCACTAGTGAGGAGAATGATGATTGCTGAAACGGCGTGCGTGCTCAGCTCAGCGCCGCTCTAACCACCAGCATTGAGAAACGACCAGATGAGAAGAAACCTTCATATTCCCATGTTCCTCTCTCGTTCTTTCTTCTGTCTGAACGAAGTGAATTCTCCATCAGCGGAGAAAATTCGCACGCGAGAAAAGCGATCGATCTGCACGCCACCGTGAGGCATCAGGCGTCAGGCAGTGCTCAATTCTCGCTCTGCGTGCACATCGTTGTACCCTGACAGTCGTCTGTAGCAGCGTGCGCCATCGAGAGCAATGGACCCTTCTGCTCATTCACAGCAACAACGCGACGACTGGGCGGCGTCGCCGATTCCGCCTCTTTGGAGCCACGACAGCACGGTGAAGCGCGGCGTGCCGAGCGTCGACCCTGGAGCCCATTCGCGCGTCCGAGCGCTCCCACAGACGCGCTGCTTCGCAGGCGACAACCAGGAGCACGAGCGCATTGGAGGGAGTGTTTGCGAGAATGAGGATCAACTCGACGTCGATGGCGACAACCAGGAGGACGACATGTGCACGGAGCTGAAAGCGCTCCCGCCGTTCTCACTCGTGGCGCCGGAACCACGTCGCGTCGTGTCGCCCGAGCTGATCTTCTCGAGCGCAGCTGAAAGGTACACCTTTCAAAATTCTCATGGTTCCGTATGACTGGCCCAGCAGCTTGAGTGTGGTGGCATTGACTGATCTTGTGCGATGTGAGCGTTGCCCAGCTTGTCTCGGTGCAAACGCCTGCGCTTCTCAGTGCTCAATGCGTCTCAAGATGAAGAAGAGAAACCCAAAGCCTTCCTCCCGACGGCGTTCTCTCGAGTGGGCCACTTTCGCTCGATCGTCGCAGACCGCCCCGACGTGGAAGAGGAGATCACGAGTCCGCCCATGCGCTCGAACAACCCCGTGGTGATGGACTCGCGCTTCCAGGGCATGACCAGGCTGGAGCTGCAGAGAGACGCGAGGGCGGCGCCAGTGCAGCCCTTCTACCCGCGCGCCACCCGTCGCTTCCCGCCGAGTTCATAAGCCCCGGGTGGTGCCCGAGTCTTCACCATTTGTATCATACGCCACCATCTTGTCCACCTCTCCACAGCAAACGACAGGCTCCACGCCACCCTAGGAGCACACATTAGTTTCAACCAGTTCAGAAACAGCACCAAGGCAAAGAAACTCAAGCTTGCAATACAACGACAGCATTTGCATTATCACACGAACCCCATACGCTATTACATCATCTGTCTGGTTGACTCCTTCACTAGCTCTTCTTTTCTCCTCTCTCTCGACGCGACACGGCTCTCGAACTTGACCATTGGCTAAAGAAGCAAAACATGCGAATGGTTCCTCGTCTGCGTACACGCAGCCGAAGCAGACGTGGCAAACGAGCAGAGATGGCATCGGGAGACGCTGACTGTAGTTCTCCCAGATGGCACCTCTATCGTTCAAGAATCCGTGATTCTCCAAGAGATAGAGAGAAAGGCTTGATAACGGGCGACAGGAGCGGTGCTTGAAGACACCATTGGCGTGCAGCAACCGCTTACACGACGCGGTCGTACGCCAGAATCGGCGCCAACCAGCGCTCCGTCTCCTCCAGGCTCTGGCCCTTGCGCTGCGAGTACTCGACGACCTGGTCCTTGCCGACCTTGCCGACGGCAAAGTACTGCGACTCGGGGTGCGCGAAACAGAGCGCGCTGACGGCCGAACCGGGCAGCATCATGTAGCTGTCGGTCAGCTCCAGCCCAATGAGCTCCGTCGCCTTGAGCAGGTCCCACAACGCGCGCTTCTCCGTGTGATCTGGCTGCGATGGGTACCCAGGCGCGGGACGGATGCCGTCGTACTTGACCTTGAGCAAGTCCTCATTGTCCAAGACTTCGTCGGCAGCGTACCCCCAGTCGTTCACACGCATCTCGCGATGGATGTACTCAGCAAACGCTTCCGCGAGGCGATCTCCGAGCGCCTGAGACATAATCTTGTTGAAGTCGTCGTGCTCCGCCTCAAACTTCGCAGCCATCTCTTCGACGCCAAACACACCGACAGCAAAGCCACCGATGTAATCCTGGGTGCCCGTGCCAGCTGGTGCGATGAAGTCCGCCAACGACATGTACGGGTCGCTCGTCTCCTTCTCGGCTTGTTGGCGGAGCATGCAGAACTTGGACATGGGCGTCTCCGGCTGCTTAGGATCGCACACGATCACGTCGTCGCCCTCACGGTACGCAGGGAAGATGCCGGACACGCCACGGACCTGCATGAGCTTCTTGTCAATGATCTCCTTCAGCAGCTTCTGGCCCTCGTCGAACACCTTCTTCGCCTCAGCACCGACATTCTCGTCGTCAAAGATCTTTGGGTATCCACGGTTCGGGTAGCGCCCGCGAAGCTCCCATGTCTGGAAGAACGGATTCCAGTCGATGTACGGCACCAATTCCTTCAGGTCCAAGTCCTGGATCACATGCAGACCGACGCGATTGAGCTTCTGGTATGGCGGGTTGTTCACAAAGTCGATCTTGAAACCCTTGTTCCTCGCGTCACTGTAGCTCACGAGCTTGATGTCGTCCAACGATGCGTAGTACTCCTCACGGAGCTCTTCGTAATCATCCATCAGCTCCTCGACGAATTCGTCACGCTCTTCGTCCTTGCGAAGCAGGTTGCCGACCACAACAACGCTTCGCGAGGCATCCAACACGTGAATCACTGGGTGGTCAGGAGTCGAGTAGTGAGGCGCGATCTTCACGGCCGCGTGCATCTTGGACGTCGTGGCACCGCCGACCATGAGAGGGATATTCATGCCTGCCTTGCTCATCTCGCGAGCAACGTACACCATTTCGTCCAGGGATGGCGTAATCAGACCCGAGAGACCGATGATGTCGACTTTCTGTTCGCGAGCGACGCGAAGGATGTCTTCACAGGGCACCATGACACCCATGTCAATGATCTTGTAGTTGTTACAGCCGAGCACGACGCCGACAATGTTCTTGCCGATATCGTGGACGTCGCCCTTCACAGTCGCCATCAACACCTTGCCAGCGTACTGCGAGTCTTCGTCCTCGACCTCGTTCTCAATGCCGTTAGCAGTGTTCGCCAGTCGCTGCTGGTTCTTCTCCTCTTCCATGAACGGCAGCAGGTACGCGACTGCCTTCTTCATCACACGCGCAGACTTGATGACCTGAGGCAAGAACATCTTACCAGAACCGAACAGGTTGCCGACCACGTTCATACCGTCCATCAGCGGTCCTTCAATCACGTCCAGCGGGCGCACCGACACCTTGCGCATCTCTTCCACATCCTGGTCAATGTACTCCGAGATACCCTTCACCAGCGCATGCGTGAGACGCTCGCCAATTGGCTTCATGCGCCACTCCTGCTGGCTGACAGCAGCGACCGCGCCACCTCTCTTGGCGGCTTCGATCTTCTCCTTTTCAATCAACGAGCGGTCCAGCAGAGCTTCAGTGGCGTTCGGGTCGCGGTTGAGGACGACGTCTTCGACGAGCTTGAGCAGATCTTTGGGGATATTGTCGTACACTTCGAGCATACCAGCGTTCACGATGCCCATGTCCATGCCAGCTTTCACAGCATGGTACAAGAACACACTGTGGATCGCCTCACGAATGACGTCCACACCACGGAAACCGAACGAGAGGTTCGACACACCGCCACTGATCTTGCAGTACGGATTCTGCTCCTTGATGATGCGACACGCGTTGATGAAGTCCACGCCGTAGTTGTTGTGCTCCTCCATACCCGTGGCGACTGTCAGGATGTTCGGGTCGAAGATGATGTCTTCTGGTGGGAAGCCCACTTCGTTCACCAAGATGTCGTACGAGCGCTTGCAGATGCGCACCTTCTCGGCTTCCGTGGCAGCCTGACCTTCTTCGTCGAACGCCATCACGACAACCGCAGCACCGTGGCGCTTGACAATGCGGGCGTGCTCGCAGAACAGTTCCTTGCCGACCTTGAGCGAGATACTATTCACGATGCACTTGCCCTGGACGCACTTCAAACCGGCCTCGACAATGTGAAACTTGGACGAGTCGACCATAAACGGCACCTTCGAGACATCTGGCTCCGTGACGGCGATCTTGAGGAACCGCTCCATGGCAGCGACACCGTCGAGCATACCGTCGTCGACGTTCACATCGATCACCATGGCGCCGTCTTCCACTTGCTGACGCGCAATGTCCATCGCAGTACCGTAGTCGCCCTTCATGATCAGTCTCTTGAATCGGATCGAACCGGAAATGTTGCAGCGCTCACCCACATTCAAGAAGCTGAAGCGTTCTTTCGTCACGACGAGGTCCTCGAGACCAGAGAGCCACATGAACGGGTCGCGTGGCTCTGGCAGCGGGCGCGGAGGGTACTTGGCGCAGACCTCGGCGATGGCCTTAATGTGCGCAGGCGTCGTGCCGCAGCAGCCGCCCATCATGTTGATCAGCTGGTCCTTGCAGAACTCCTCGCAGTACTCCGCCATGAGCTTCGGGCCGTCGTCGTATCCGCCCATCGCGTTCGGAAGACCGGCGTTCGCGTACACTGACACGAAGCATTCGGCAACGTTCGAGAGACGCTGCAAGAACGGCTTCATCTGGTTCGCACCCAATGCGCAGTTGAGACCGATGCAGAACGGCTTCGAGTGGCGCAGACTCACGTAGAACGCTTCGGTCGTCTGCCCCGAGAGCGTGCGGCCACTCATGTCGACAATCGTGCCGGAGATGAATAGCGGCAGCTTCTTGCCTGTCTTCTCCTGGTACAAATCCACCGCGTACACGGCCGCCTTGGCGTTCAGCGTGTCGAAAATGGTCTCTACAAGCAGAATGTCACTGCCGCCGTCGACGAGACCTTCGATCTGCGTGTAGTACGCCTCGACGAGCTCGTCGAACGTCACGTTACGGAAACCCGGGTCTTCAACGTTGGGCGAGATCGAGAGCGTGCGGTTCGTTGGTCCGATCGAGCCAGCGACGAAGCGAGGCATCAGCGGGTTCTTCGCTGCGACTGCGTCCGCAGCTTCACGCGCGATGCGCGCCGACTCAAAGTTGAGCTCGTAGACAATGTCCTCCATCTTGTAGTCGGCCTGCGCGATCGTCGTGCCAGAGAACGTGTTCGTGCCGATGAGCTGCGCCTCGCCGATCTCCATGTACTCCGTGTGGATCTTGTAGATGATCTGCGGCTGCGTGAGCGAAAGCAGATCGTTGTTGCCCTTCACGAGCATGTTGTAGTCCTTGAAGCGCTCGCCGCGGTAGTCCTCCTCCGAGAGCTTGTACTGCTGGATCATCGTGCCCATGCCGCCGTCGAAGATCATCGTGCGCTGCTTCATGAGCGCCGCGAGGTACGCGAAGATGTCGGTCTCACCGCGCACGAACGGCTGCTGCAGCATCGCCACGTCTGCGTCGGTCACTTCGCGGGAGAACGTGTACGTCATCGTCGGTGGCTTTGTTCAGAGAAAGAAAGGTGAGCGAGAGAAGGGGTGGGTGGCTTGTAACAGAGGATGTGGCTGTCGTCCGTAGACTGGTAGACAGGCAGATCGGTCGGCTGGTAGAGCGGTCGAAAGAGAGAGCGAAGGGAAGAGCGCGTGGTCGAGAGAGCGAGAAGCGGCCGGTAGCAGCGGCGCGCGAGTCGGTCACTCGGTCGAGTCTTCTCCTTCGGGTCTTCTTCTGCGCAGGCGACTTTCCGGACTGATCGATCGATGGTGGTGGTCATTCAACCAACACGCAAACGGGTCGTAAAAACAAACGTGACACGCAATAGAAATCATGCAAGCAGGCTGTTGGAGCGAAAGGACAGCTTTTTACACGTAATTACAGCGTTTGATTCGTAAAAAGGAAGAAAATAGGAATCCATCTCCCTTGGTTTGACAGGACGCATCAATACCACTGATAAAGAGGTTTACGAACACGTGATATTATGGATACCGGTGATAAAAAGGTTTTAGCCTTTATCACCAAGAGTGATGGTCAGCTGAAGATCCGAGTACTGTGATCCACAAAAGAACATGCACGGTTTGCATGACGAACACCAGAACCGCCTCTCATCGGGCTACACGAGCTCTGTTGTGGCTGCATAGACCACCACCCCGCCAGTGTTATGCTGCAGTCTACCCGCACCGGTCTCGCAGATAGTGTCCAGAAGCGTACCATTAAATAGCGCCAAGGGCTTCTTTCAAGTCAAAGTCTGCGAGATAAGCACGAGGTCAAACATACCGCCTTGTTGGAGCTCACCTCACTCGAAACCAACCAGGGCTAACGCGCCCCACACGGTCTCGTGAAATCCAGTCTCCGCTTGTTTTTTCGAAGTTGGATCTGTTCATCTGAAGGACCAGCTAGCCGTCAGCGCTTTGCCTTGTAGCTCTCTCTGAACGGCTAGTCTCCAGAGCTGGCAGCTGATTTCTGAGCAGCTACGTACCCGAAGTAGACCATGTGGAGGTACCCCATGGGCTGGCTGCACGAAAGGAAGTCGTAATGGATCGTCGTGCTCTCTACCTATACAGGGTATACCCTCTGGAAAATCCTTCAGCCTCCAGTCAGCACGAGAATCACCCAGGCGCGAGTCGGTGAGGTCGAGCGCCTATAGTCGATCGCTTAACTCAATCGCTCGACGGAGTACTTGCCGTGGCGCTTGACGTGAACTGCAGCTCATGCTGAGGTGCGTGTCTTGCACATATTCTTAAGCCTTGTAGCAATCTGCAGCTCATCGAAGTGGTCATTTAGGTGTCGTCAAGATGCTGGAATTTGTCTTGTGGGTGGGTGGCTTGACTCTATTTGGAAAATAGGGTCTGAGCGTTCAACACGAGGTAAAAATATCGCACAGCGCTGAGCTCACCTCACACAACAGCACTACCTTACCAACACAGCAGAAACCTTTGCTCGGTTTCGCGAAAATTGATCTGCATTGGCTCCTGATCCTGTATGTTTCATTGATAGAATCGTCAGTACTTCAAGTTGTCCGTCTATCTGCACCGGTAAATCGTAGCCTCCAGTTGACAAGCCAATTCTCTCAGCAGCATGCACGCTTGAAGTAGGTCGTGTAAAAATAGCAGTATCTGTGAAAGCTGAGTGGGCAAGCCTGGCGTGTGGGGAGCGGTATTTTGGCGAAGGGTAGCTCTTGTGCTTGCCTGCAAAACACAATACTTTATGCACATACATCAGCTGCTCTTTGCTGCTCGACTGAGCATCACATTGAACGTCATCAATTGACCAACGAAGCACTTCAAGTCTTCCTTCCTGTTGCATCAAATGTTCGTTGTTGTATTACTTCACACACACTCAGCAGAGGGCGTAACATACCAGATCGGAGCTCTCCTCGTTCTTCTTAGATTCCTTTTGCCTTGTTTTGTTCAAGCTTCTTGTAAATAGCCTTCAGAGTCTCGCTTGCAGCAGCTGGAAGTCGCGTACCAGGGCCGAAAATCGCGCCCACACCTTGGTCGTACAAGAACTGGTAGTCCTGCTCGTTGCATGGGCACAAATGCATCGAGTATGTTAGCATATAAAAGGTATCGTGAGCACGTGCAAGCGAGCAAAGTACCTTTGGTGGGATGACTCCGCCGCAAATCACCAAAATGTGCTCGGCATTTTCTTTCTTCAACGCCTCAATGAGTGCAGGAACCAGCGTGTTGTGACCAGCAGCCTGAGAGCTGACACCGATGCAGTGGACATCCGCATCAACTGCCTGGCGAGCAGCTTCTTCCGGGGTCTAATGCGTAAACGAGTGAGCACTGTTAGTCAAGCAACCACAACCCCGTGGTATCATCCATTCCATCCGCCACGTACCGAAAAGAGTGGTCCGACGTCAACATCGAAACCCAAATCCGAGAAACCCGACGCAATCACTTTCGCTCCACGATCGTGGCCGTCTTGTCCCATCTTGGCAACCAGCAGACGAGGGCGACGACCTTGACGCTCAGCAAACTCTTCAATCTCCTTCACACAAGTGTTATACTCGATTTCAGCCTCTTCATTGTGCTGGTACGCCTGACGGTACGCGCCTGACACCACAGAGCTCTGAAAAATCACAACAATCAGACACGAACACCAGACTCAGCATACATTTCACACATCGGCATAAAATGACTTCGCTTCGTACCTTTGGAATGTGACGTCCCCACACGGACTCCAGGGAATCAGAGATTTCGCCGACAGTGCAGCGGGCCCTCGACGCCTCAACGGCAAGCTTCAGCAAGTTCATCGGGTGCTTGCCTGCTCCAGTACTCTCCGTGAGTGCAGCAGATTCGCGCAGCTTCCGGAGACATTCTTGAGCAGCCTTTTCATCGCGATTCTTCTTGGTATCTTCAATACGCCTGATCTGCTTCTTGCGCACCATGGTGTTGTCAATGGACAGCACTTCAACGGAGTCGCCGTCCTTGACGACGTACTTGTTCACACCGACGATCGTCTCTTCGCGAGAATCAATGCGAGCTTGCTTCTTCGTCGCACTCTCCTCGATTCGAAGCTTCGCCATACCGGACTCGATCGCCTTTGCCATGCCTCCGAGCTCTTCGACTTCTTTGATCACTTCCATCGCGGCTTCAACCAACTCGTTCGTCAGCGATTCCATCAAGTACGAGCCTCCCCACGGATCGGCCACCTTCGGGATTCCCGTCTCTTCTTGCAAGATCAGCTGCGTGTTACGCGCCATACGCGCGCTGAACTCCGTTGGCAGACCCAGTGCTTCATCCAGTGCATTCGTGTGCAGACTCTGCGTGCCTCCCATGACAGCAGCCATGGCTTCGACGGTGGTTCGGATGATGTTGTTGAACGGATCTTGCTCCGTAAGCGAGTAACCAGAGGTCTGACAATGTGTGCGCAGCAGCAGACTCTTCGGGTTTTTCGGCTCAAACTTCTCCTTCATCAGCTTCGCCCATAGCATCCTCGCAGCGCGCAGTTTTGCGACCTCCATGTAGAAGTTCATACCAATCGCAAAGAAAAACGAGAGACGTGGAGCCACTGCATCGACATCCAGACCGGCAGATTCGGCCGCGCGCACGTATTCGATACCATCGGCGATCGTGAACGCAAGCTCCAGACGCGCATCCGCTCCAGCCTCTTGCATGTGGTACCCGGAGATCGAAATTGAGTTGTACTTTGGCATGTACTCCGACGTGTACCCGAAAATGTCTTGGATGATGCGCATCGACGGGTTCGGTGGGAAGATGAACGTGTTGCGCACCATGAACTCCTTCAGGATATCGTTTTGAATCGTTCCTGAGAGCAGCTTCTGGTCCACGCCTTGCTCCTCCGCTGCAACAATGTACATCGCCAGGATCGGCAGCACCGCGCCGTTCATGGTCATCGACACCGACATCTTGTCGAGAGGAATGCCGTCAAACAGGATCTATGCACAAGCAAAAGTACCCAAAGATCCATCAGTATACTGTAATCTACATCCCATCAATGTATTGGTATAATATACCTTCATGTCCTCGACTGAGTCGATTGGCACACCGGCCATGCCGACATCACCGCGCACACGCGGATGGTCCGAGTCGTAGCCGCGATGGGTCGCCAAGTCGAACGCCACAGAAAGACCCTGCTGTCCAGCGGCAAGGTTTTTCCGGTAGAACGCATTGGACTCCTCGGCGGTACTAAAACCAGCGTACTAGGGTATCACATCATAACCAGAGCATAGCAGATTGAAACAAACGAGTGAGCGTCACAAATGTGTTTTGACGAAACGGCAACATAGAAACCGCGCTATAGATTCAATGTGGGCAGGCGGCATGGAGGCATACCTGGCGGACAGTCCAGGGCTTGGCTGTGTACATGGACGCATACGGTCCTCGCGTGAACGGGAACGTGCCTGGCGACTGCGAAAGCTCCAGATCCTAAGATCCCATACCAACATTAGCATGCGGGTTAGTATGTGTATGTGCTGGCGTGACATCCTCGTCATCCAGAACGCATTACAGCCAGTGCGTCAAGTCAAGCAAACTCACCTCGAGGTCATTCTTCGTGTAAAGCGGCTTGATCGGGATGTCCTCGGGCGTGTGCCACACCAGGTGCGTCGTCGGGTCCTTGCCCTTGAGCTCTTTCGTGGCGTTCTTGAGCCACTCGGGCGGGTACGCGTCAGCGTCCAGCTTGGTGCTCAACGCGCGGCTCTGCTGGGTGGCGACGCCAACAGCGCGTGACGACAACGAGCCAACGGCGGACGTGCGCGCGACGCTCGTGGCCACTACGCGGCGGGACGAGTGGGTGTTCCGCCACATCTTCACACTCACGCTCGGTTCGTTGCTTTCTGTTGTGGGAAATGCGGAAATGCGGGAGTGGATTGGTCGATAGTCAAGAGCGCGGATTAGACGCTCGCCCGTTCTTCAAGTTTGACAAAAACTGTGCAGTGTCGAACCTGCCACGACCGACACTTGGAAATTGTATGTAAAGCGCGAAGGCTAGATATGTAATTTCAAGTTGCTTGCTTGTGAATCTAAGACGCCGTGTATAATACCGGCTAGTTGTCAATATTAAATTAAACAAATAAAGACTTATTTTTGCAATTATGAAATATCAATTTTGATAGAAAAAGTAAAATATGCAACAACAAAAAACACAGACATGTAAATTTCCAGCCTTTTCTTTCAGTGAAGACGCAATCTTCGGCAAAGCTCGCCGCCAGCATACAAAATCAAGTCAAAATGTTTGCTGTCTGTGCAACCAATCAGAAAAGCGTATTCAAAATTGCAAATCGTACCTTATCGAGACAAAACTGTAAATTCTACATTTGGTCTGCCTTCACACGACAAACCTGACATCGCCAAAAGGGTCTCTGATTGGTTGAATATAATGCACAATTAGACCAACAATTGGCAAAAACCACAAATATTTTAGCCAATAGTTGATCTTCGCGCCAATTTCGTCAAGAAGTTAACGAAGCTTGCATTCATAGATTGATAATCAGCGCA
>JAADXK010000225.1:0-33990 GCA_023337805.1 Globisporangium barbulae
CAAGACGCCAGCTCCAGCGCCAACGACCAAGGCGCCGACGCCAGCTCCGTCCGCCTGCTCTTCGCTCGGCTTCATCGACTGCTACTACTCGGACGACTGCGCTTGGAGCTGGTCGGCCGGCAAGTGCATTGACTACTAAGCTAGCCAGTTGAAGTATCTGCGAAGAGCGCGTCTTGTCAAGGTTCTGCACTATCACCTTTCTATGGTGAAGCTCTAGCAACCGCCAATCACCACCCCACGTGCAGCAGATTTTGATGTCAACAGTGTCGTACCAAGTGTCTCTTGAAACTCACAAATCTTCAGAGTTACCTTTCAACTTGAGAGGTAGTACTGTATTTTGAAGACCTCTGAAGAATCGTATCCAATACATTTTTTGTTGATTTTTTCACTGGAGGTCTTGTTTCTTTGGATCTTTGGTGTCAAACACCACCTTGTTGAAGCAATACAATTGCATCTCACAATCTTATAATGTGAGAAACTTGGTCGACTTGCGGTGCTCCTGGCTCAGGATCGGCTCGAGCGATGCGACGTCGACGTCCTCGACCGTGAAGTGCGTCGTGAGCTCGTTGCGCAGCTCGCTGACAAACTTCTCACGCGTCGCAGCCTCGCACTTGAGCACTTCTTGCAGCGTGCAGAGGAACTCCAAGTGCGAGCGCTTGTTGCGGTACGCCGGCTGGCGCGCCGGGTTCGTCAGGTACTCCATGTTCGCCGGGTCGAAGTCCCAGAGGAAGGACGTGTGGTGCAGCCACCGGTCCTTCGAGATGCTCTGCGCGTTGCCGCCGAACTTGCGGTCGCCGAACACGTAGTCGTCTTCACGGAGCGCGAATGTCTGATGGAAAAATTGGGTGGTGGGAGAAGAACAGCAAGGCAAATAAGGATAAGCATCAGCAAACATCAGGATAAGTATCAAAATGCGCAAAACGTACCAGATCTTTCTCGCACAAGCGGTTGAAGAACGGCGAGAAAAACGTGCTGGACCAGGCCATGATCTCGCGCGGGAATGGCCTCACGTCCGGGAACGAGTCCTATAAGCAATAGATAAAGCGCAGTTGTTAGAGTATTGAAGTATCAGAGACGCCACTTTGACAAGAGCATTGGTATCAGCACGCACCACATTGCAGATGAAGGTCGTGAAGACCGTATTGTGGTCCACGATGACCGTGCCGCCGCCGCTGAAGCGCTTGAGCACCGGGATACCGTCTCTACACAGTCGCACACACATTAGACTCAGCATACAGTAGCAGTACTGTAGAGACAAGCGCTTGATGCGTACCGCTTGACCGCGTCGAGCTGCAGGAGCTGCTCGGGCTTGCCCGAGATGCCCATGACGATGGTCACAGGCGTCTTCTCCTCATTGTAGATGAACCAGTTGCGCTCCTTGTCCACGCGGAAGAGCGCCTCCTCAACGCACAGCTGCTCCTGGATGGGCGCGCGCATGCGCACGAAGCCCATACGCGGCTTGGCCAGCGCACTCGCGCGCGTCGTCATCATCCGCATCGTGCTCATCGTGAGGATGGAGAGCTTGTTGCCATTCTGCTTGGCGGGAACATCAAAAGCGCTGCTTCTCTAAAGTGCGATTTTAGGCAAGCTCTTGTTCCACTATAGCGAGACGTCACTATCACTGTCGTTGTAGAGTCAGTGACACTATTGAGAGAAATAGTGACGTGAAGTGTGCGGAAGGCAATTTCCAGATTCGCCGAGGCAATATGACGCGGCAGCCACTGGGAGACCGCACCGCGCTGCTGGACGTGCGCGAGCTCGCACGCGATGGCACTGCCACCTCTATTAGCGGTGATGTGCAGACGGTCGTCGTGGCGTTTGGGGCACAGCGCGTCGCGGTACTGCAGTACACGATGACGATGGCGAAGCCGCGCGATCCTGACGTGGGGGATGGGAACAGCGGCTTTGGTGTGCGGCTCGGCGTGTTCGAGAATGCGCATGATGCAGTCTCGACTGCTGCTCAGTGGATGTCGCTTTGGACCATGGAGGAGACTGAGGCGACACGTAAGAGTATTGAGGGGAGAGTAACGACAGCAGCGCAGGGAGAAGAACGTGACGATGACGCAGAAGACGATGAAGAGCTCAAGTGGTCGCTCGCGTGGAGCCCCGACGGCAAGTACTTGGTGGTCAGCGGTATAATCATCAACGCGCAGACGAAAAAGCTTGAAGCGGGTCTATGGGTCGTCTCGTCGCGTGAGTGGATGGCGATCGAAGACGCGGCCCAGCGAACGATAGCGACAATGAAGCCGTCTTCTCTGCTGACACTGCGCATGGATCCAGCCAAGCGCTTGGGCGCGAAGGATTTTGCGAAATCGTCGCAGGTTGTGGCGCTCTTTTTTCTGAAAAGCAAGAGCAACCGCCTCTTCTTCGTGACCAGCGACGGAGTTCTTGTGAAAGTGGATGTCCAAGTGCCCAAACTCGCGCTCCTGACGCTCAACGACACGAACGCAACACCGAGTGCTGCGGACAAGAAGGCGCTTTTCCAGATGAAGGTTGTCAAGCGCATGGGCGAGTGGCACGCAGGCGTCTCAGCGGCGACTTTTGAAGCGAATAGCGCAACGCTCGTAGTTGCGGGTGGGCTCAAGAATCCGAGCGACGAGCTGGTGCAGTGTCATGCGTCCTCGCTCTCGGTCTGGAAAATGCTTGACAGCGAGCCTTTCTGTGAGTTACTGGACTATACGATGGTTCTGAGTGAAGAACCGCAAGGTGACGGCGATGCGGACTCGGCGGCAGTGGCAGGAGAGCAATCTTCAAACAGCGGTGAAGCGAGCCAGTCAGCACAGAACACGTCTTTGTCGTCGTCATCTGGGCTGCTTAGCTCCGTCAAGGGCTCGCTCTTCAGTCCACTCAAGTTCATGATTGGCGGGGAATCAGCATCTTCTTCTACCGTGCTTCGAGGCTCGATCCGCCAGCTCGCGCTCTCGCCCAATGGCGTGTACGTGACCATGCTGGACATCCAAGGACGTTTCTCGATTCGCCAGATCGACACGTGCAGCGACGTGGTCGGGTGGCAATTTGTGGACTCGCTATTATCGACTAGTCGGCGCGTGAGTGTTGCCGAGATGCTGGAGCAGGTCGGCAATTCGACGTCGGTCAAATCGCTGAGGTGGGTATCGCCAAATATGCTGGCATTCGTGATGGCGAACGGACGAGTGGTGTATGGCGAGCTCATTCGGCAGTTCGAGACTGAAGGCATGCTGAGCAAGGAGATCCAGGATCCAGTCCAAGCCTCGTCCTCAGTGTTAGCAACCGCTGCGCTTGGGGAGATTGCGATCATTTCCGCACACTCGCATCATCGCAGTTTTCCTGGAGTTCTCGATAAAAACGTGCACGTTGACGCAATTGCTCCGATCCCAAGTGCTGAAGATGAGAATGGTGGCGCTGCTTTGAGAGGGTACCAACTGCTGAGTGTGAACGGCGTGTCGACGATCACCACTTTCGAAACTGTCGAGCTCGAGGTGTTCGTGGACTTGCTTATGAAGTCGCACCAGTACGATCGAGCGCTGGACATTGTCGAGGCCCATGGGATGACTGGCGTGATCAATTTGGACGCGATCCATCGCCAGATCTGGGACCAATTCCGAGCGCTTGCGACTGTTGAGACGATGAAGAACCAGTGTTCGCTACTGACAACGGAGCGCGCGTACCCTGGCAATAGTTTCAACAAGGCGCTGCACCACCTCAGCTTGATCCAAAACAAGAAGTGGGTGGTCGACCAGTGTCTTCACGTCATCGCATGGAACTCATTTGCGCACATGAAGGAGATCCTGGGAGTTGGTTTGCGTGCGGTGATGGGCATCAGCGAGGACAACTCAGTCGATGGTGCCACACAGGACGAAACAGCGGCAGCCAGTCAACAGAAGCTTTTGCGCTTCATCTACCGTCTGGACACGCTCAAGCTGCTCCTTGCTGAAGACCTCGTGGAGACCAATGAGCTTCTGGCAACGCACGATGACGCTGATCCACATCGCCTCGCTGAGGAGCAATACTACGACGGCGCGGCTTTTGTGCAGTTCCGAAGTGCGTCGATCGTTGAAATCGCTAAGCAACTTGCGTGCGAAGGGCGCGTGGGGTCGCTCAGCGTGCTCTTCCAGCGGAACGCGTGGACACTCATTCCTCGGCGCCTGGAAGTGCTATCGCTTCTCCCAGCGTCAATTTCGCCAGTTGCCTATGCGCATATGCTCCCAGCTATCGGACCGGATGCGAGGAACGAGTGGCAGTTCTACACGCTGCAAGGACAAGCGAGCGCAGAAGAAGAGCTTGAAACTATTGAGAACCTGGGAAGCAGCCGCCAAGGTGTCGTCGTGGAGGTGGAACTGAACCCAGAGAACAAATCTCACGATCTCGAGGCTGACGACCTCGCGCTCTTTGAGTTCAAAGCGCGCCAGAGCGGCCAGGAAAGACGTGATGAGTACAACAACTGGTTCCAGACGCGCATTCTCGAAATGGACTCGCTATTTGGTCAGCTCGCGAACGCCTTCCACCTGAGCTCGCTCGCAAAGGAGTGTCTTCGTGGCTGGCAAGAGGACGAGGAGCCGAAGAGAAATGACTTTGAAGCATTTCAACGAGACGTCGAGCGATTCTACAACTGCACGTACCCACTGCAGCTGCCTTCCTGTTGTCTGTTATCGCTTGCAGAGTGGACGGCGCTCCCGCTTCACGACCAGATCCTATGCGTCATTGGCAACGACTGGGACTCGGTCACCGACGCGATCGACCTCATCCACGCCGTGTTTGTTGCACAACGCGGCGGTGACGCGCTCTGCACGCTAGACGATGCGTTTTCGTCGCTCTGTCAGAAGCTCTCAAGGAAATCGTCGCTTCCGGCGCTCGAGCTGTGTGCGCAGCTGATCCACCACAGCAACCCGTCGATGCCTGTCGTCGAGCGCTGGATCCAGAACGACGCACTCCTGCTTCGCACGTCGATTGACGTTGTATACTCGGCCACAACTTCAGGTTACTTTCACAGCGTCGAGGAGCTCAATGCGCAGCATGGGACGTTCGTCGAGCATCTCTGGACGATCTTCCAGTCGCTACCAATTCGAAAAGAAGACGATGCACCAGAGATCGAGCAGCTCCAGGTCGAGGTGGACGAGATGGAGGATCTAATGGTGACCATGGACGTGCTGAACAAGTACGGCGTGCACACCTCGCCGACCGAATTGAAGATGCAAATCGGCGAAGCGAGCACCACAGCCGCCGATGATCTGCTGCAGCGCATGTGTCGCTTCTCGCTTCCAGGAAATGCTGCGGAGTCGAAGACCGATAGCGCTAGCGCCAGTGAAGACGAGGCGCAGCAGTGGATGGAGGTCTGGCGTGACGCGACGAAGCTCAAGACTCACGTGTTTGGCGAACGTATCAGCCAAGAAGCTATCCTGGACGTCATCCTGCGCCACTTGCTCAGCCACGACGTGTACCTGGACGCAGCAGAGCACCTTGTGACGAACTGGACTGGTTCGAACTTTGAAGTCATTCACCACGTGATCGTCGTGCTGATCCGCGCGATCCAGGCGAAAGTGGACACTTTAAAGGGCAATTTCGTATCGGAGAGCGACCTGAAGGCGCATTTCGCGGCACTTAAGTGCATCGACATCATCAAGCGCGTGCTACTGGCGTCCCCGGCGCTGGAGCAAGAGCCTGACAGGAAGAAGCACTACGAGCGCCAGCTTCACCACGAGACCGAGCTGATGCACGCCTGCCAGCTGTTGGATCTGCTCACGTACGGCGCCGTGAAGATTTCGCCTGCAGCAATTCGCCCACTAAAGGACGTGAAAGACCGTCTTGAGGTCGTCTTGAAGGTGTTTACGAGCAATCCGAGCCACTACCAGCCGTCGAATAGAGCGAGAGAGTGGTTCAAGCAGCACAACCTGGAGAATGTGATATCCTCAGATGGTACCAAGCCGTTGGAGGCCGTGCTGTACCTGGCAAAGCTGCTTCGCGTGGACGAGTACAAGCACCAGATCGTGATGAAAGGTGCGTATGCGGCGCTGTATTGTGCAGACTACGATGTCGCGTACGGGCTGACGACCGAGGTGATCGAGAGCATCCGCATTTCTGTTGGACAGCATCATCACCACCAGGATGGCGAGAAGAGCCACCGCAGTCGCAGTGACGACGTGGAGCTGCAGCACTTCATGTCGCTTGTGCTGGATCTGATCTCGGCATCGTCGTTCCGCTCCTGGTCCAAGAAACTCAAGCTCTGTCGACTGGTGTTTAGCGCGCAAAACATGTCGTCGACGAGTTTGTTCAGCCACCAGATCACGAATTTGATCATGGCGGCTATGCAGAACCTCGAAGCGGTTGAAGCGTTGGCGTCTGAGTTGGGGCTCTCTGAAGCGGACGTCGAAGAGCGACGTCACCAGAATGCTAATAAGCGCTCGAGTGTTGAAGAACTGTTGCTGAAGGAGCTCGAGATTGTCGTGGACCTGCTGCAAGAGGAGAAGAACGACCGAGGCTTCCTGCTGCGGCTGCTGCAGAAAGGCTTCCAGCTGGTGACGATCGTGCTCACGAGCGCGATCACCCAGCAGAGTGATGATGACGACCAGCCCGTCCAGTCTACTGCTGGCGACGCAGTTATGCTTTACGAGACACAACGAGGCGAGCGAATGGCGCAGCAGATGAGCCGAATCTGCTTTGAAGAGGCGATCGCATCGACAATTGCTTCAGACTCGCGAGCGTTCTTAGAGATGGGGTTAAGCTACTTGCTCCTCTGGAGCGATTTCTTAATCGACGATCGCTGCGACCTGGAAGCCTTCTGGGAGCAGGAGATTCTGCCACTACTGGGTTCTGCTGCTGAATCGTCATCCCTTAGTGACCATGGAACCGACGAGCTCGTCCGACAATGTCACCACTTCTTTATGCTGCAAGTCGCGTCGGCTCTCCGGGGAGATGACGTGGAAGGTGGTGATGCGTCAGTCGCACAGGAACTGCAAGAGCGTCGCAGGTGCCTCAACACCTTCGTGGACTCGTATGAAGAGACGAAGCGCTATGTGCTGTCGAAGAACTTCGAGCTTGAAGGGGAAGATGAAGATGAGCTAACAGACGCAGACGAGCGTCACATCAACGGCAATCGCAGGCCAGTGTTCTCCAAGACAAAGCGCGACGTGTTTGTGCGTCTCGCCAAGCGATGTCAGGATATGATGCTGTCGCAGAAGAAGACGCAGGAGCTGGAGGAGATGAACTCGTTCTTCAACGAGAACCTGGATCTCGAGCGCTTCTCGCGCGACTCGGAGTACCGCGTAAGCAAGATCCTGATGCTCGCAACGACGAAGGAGCACTACCAGGTCGCCAAGCAGTTTGCCATCAAGTATGGTGTCGACGAGTACCAGTGCCTGCTCGCGTACATCAAGAGCGTATTCCTTCCAACAGCGCCAGGCTCTCCGACTCTGAATCGTCACGAGCAGCTGGAGATCGCGTTTCGGAGTGAGAACGAGGATATCCTGGAGCAAGCGCTCGAGAAACCGTTCGTATTTGGCAATTTCCTGCTAAACGACAGCGGCGACAGCGTGTACGAGCTGCTGGATGGCACCGATCACGTGGGCATTCTCCTGTTGCTGCGCATGGTGCTCGAGTGCTCCAAGCGGATCACGCAGCTGTCGAAGGACGGAATGGGCCAGAGCCAAGTAGAGATCGGCTCGCTGTTCCCACTGTCGAAGGAGTCGAGCGACCGGATCACGCTCCTGTTCATGTGTCTGAAGCGCCTGAAGGAGGTCGAGCCTGTCAAGCGTGGTTCTCGTCTCGAGGTCGTGGATTTCAAGCTCGTATGTGCCGCTAAAACTTGTTCCGAAGTGTTGCACGCGCCATTGTTGAATCCATCGAGAGCGAACGAGAGCAGACAAGTCGCAATTGAAGCGCTGCTGCCGTTCCTGAATGGGAAAACGATCAAGATGTTGACAAAGATCCTGCAAAAGCTCCATCACGTGACCACGAGCGCAGTGGTGATGGTGTATTTGAGCGACATGCTCCACCGCATTTGGCTCGAGCAGCGCGGGCTCCAAAATGGTGGAAATGGTGGTGGTAGTGCGCTCTCTGGAGACCTCGCAGCGTACGCCTACGAGTCCTGCACGCCGTTCCTGTCGGTGCTCACCAACGAGCACGTGATGCTCTTCCACTGCCTCTTCCTGGGCAGAAACCTGGATCCGCATAGAAGTTACACCGGCAACGAAGAGTTCTACGGGCAGTCGATGGATGGCATGAAGCACTTCGGCGCGTTCCTGACGCCTCAGAAACAATTAGAGCTCATCACCGACACGCTGACGCTCTTCCAGACAAGGTTCGACGCGTGGAAAGCTGCCAACGGTGAACAGCAGATTGATGCGGGCGTACTGGCTGCGAAGGAGAGTGAGCTGCGATTCCTGGAAGGCGAACTGATGCAAGCGGCGTTCTGGTTCATCGTGCACGAAGTGAAGACGAATGGGATCCAGTTTTCCGCTGTGGCACAAGTGGATTGGGAGCACTGGGAAACGCTGATGATGAACTGGTTCAGCATGAGTACCGAGGAGAAGGTGCACAAGAAGCAAGAGCTGCACAGACTGCTCGTTCTGCTGTGTCAGTTGGTGTCGTCGGTCAAGATTGCATCTCTTATGGTGGAGCTCGTGCTGCTTTCTTCCAAGTCTGAAGACGACGAGTCCGTTGTAGCCACGCTTGAACTAGTGTACCGACGCGTGTTCGCGAGTATGGTGGACGCAAACCTGTCGAGCGAGCGCTATGAAAGCGCACAGCAAGCGATTGTGAGCGAGTGGGTGACGTCGTCTCCAGATGCACACAGCAAGATCAGCGTACAGTTCAAGGACGCCGCCAGCTTTATCTCCACGCTGTGCTCACATTCGACTAGCAATTTAGCGAACAACACAGCCAGCGAGAGAACGTACCAGCGCATCTTGAGTCAGCTGGACCAGTTTCCAAGTCCTGCGCTGAAGCACATGGTAGATTCCAGGAAGGAAAGTTTGCAGATTACTCAGAGCAGCATCTCAGAGCCGCAGATGAATGCCGCCCATGGTGCTGTGATCATCGAGTGGCGACACTTGTCGCAGCAGTGGGAGCAAGAGCAGCAGTGGACGCTGAGTGTTCTGCTTGCGCGTCTCGTGCTTGATGCTGGCACGTGTGCGACAGCTGAGGAGCTCCACGCGTACGAAAGGGAGTACTTTGGACTCCAGACAAAGGCTGTTTTCAGTTTGCTGCAGCGCCAGCAAAGCGAGTCTCAGGACTTTGCGTTTGTCTTGAGCATCCCAACAGAGCAGGTGTACGAGCACTTTGACGCGGTGTTCACACAAGCACTCACAGTGTTATCATCGAGTGCGACACCGTCAACCAGCAGTGGAAGAGGGCGACAGAGTCTGCAAGAAGCCTTGACGACAGCGCTGGCGAACGTGCTGTTCTTCTACGACAGCGTCAGTCAGAAGCATCACCATCAGCAGTCGAGTCCTCTTCACATGTGGGAACGAGAGCAGAGACGAGCGCTCAAAAAGCGCATCCAGGACCAGTTCAGCATCAGCAGCGGCTTGAATGAGGACACTGTTACCCCATCAGCAGAAGGCAACGAGACCAACTGGTGGTCACAGCTCCTGCTCCACGGTCACTGGGAAAACGACAACAAATTGACAAAGTGGTACCTGAAACTGGGCTACGCGAAGATCACTTCGCCGCGCGTGCTGGAGGCTTTTGCTGTGGCCCACTGGGAAACCCAGAAGCCTCTGTGCGCCGAGCTCATCTTGCTGTCGCCGTTCAACAAACTGCACGCCCACCACCGCGATCGCCTGCTTCAGAGCGTTCGTGGTGATGCTAGTCGTCGCATCCTGGAGCTGCTGCTGCTTCGCTTTGATCTACAGACGCTGCTACACGCGGGTTTGTACCACGACTTGCTCGGTCTGCACCTGAATGACGAGCACCAGAACAAAGAACTTATCTGGTGGACCTCAAGCGGCGAGTACCTCGTGTCTGCGCTGGTGATGCTGAAGGAGTTTGCGACGGCTGCCAGGTTGACATGCGCGCTCTGGCACGTGCACCATCTGCTCTGGGACTACGAGAATGCGCGACTGACGCTCGCGAACTACCTCAAGCGCCTTGCGACCGCACCACCATCGACAACCGAAGATGACGAAGCGATTCTGCGCCACGAGGTGTACCGCCAAGCGTTTAACTTCTTCCAGCACAGCATGACCATGTAGTGAGTGGGAAGTACGAATGACAAGCAAGCAAATTGAAATGGCATTAAGACTGACTGACTAATCCGAGTGCGACCCCAGCACAAATTGTACTATGGGTGGCTTCATACCTCGCTCGTCTTCTCTCTTTATACGTTGAGCTTGATGAGCTTGAGCAGGTGCGGGTTGCGCCAGTCCTTGGAGACGTCCTCGAGGTGCTCGTCAAAGTCCACGAGCTCATTAAAGGCGCTCTGCTGCAGCGCCTCGGAGAGCACTTTCATCGGCGCCTTGTCGCTGCCGCTCGCGTTCTCGAGGCGCAGACGGTTGTCTACGCGGATCCAGCCGCGCTTGACGTCCTTCAGCAGAAGCTGCAAACACATAGAGAGACGCCGCCATGAAGTACAGACATAGCATTAGATCGCATTGTACATGGCACCAGCATTAACACACACACATGAGCATGATCGCGGCAATGAATTGTACAAACCTGGACGGCGCTCTTGGCCTCGCTGTTGAGCTGCTGGTTCTCGACGAGCAGCACACAGGCGCGCGAGCAGTTGACCTCGATCTTGTCGGCCACCTTCTCGCCAAAGTGGCTCAGCGTCACGCTCCCGTCCGACTCGCCGGCGTGGTAGTAGCCCACGATCTTCTTGCCCTGCGTCTGGCACCACGCGTCGACCATGGCGCACGCCACCTCGAGCAACGGCGCGAGCGGCGCGTCGTGGTGGAAGAGCGGCACGGCGTCCGTGACCACAAAGCCCTGGCCCTGCTCCTCACCGACAAGCAGCCCGCTGCACGTGTTCGTCGGGTACTTGGCCGCGTGCAGCAGCAGCTTCACGTACGCGGTCGCCTCGACGCGGTAGTCGCTCATGATGACGATGGGCAAAGTGGCGTTTGTCTGTTTGGTTATGATGAGGTTACGCGGCTCCCCCTCAAAAAATGTCTGCACGTAATAGCGTTCTTGTAGAGGGATAATATGGGATGCGTTGATGGTTCACCTTCATACGACATTACGTACATTTCGAAGACACTGAGGTGTGTCATATTTGTTGGCGTAGTATTCTCACGACCTTCGTGCGACTCTCTTGCTGCGACATCAAAACACGTGGTGCTTGTATGTCGAAGCAAGCCCATGGCGAGTCGTGCTCGCCTGCTTGTTCTCAGAGCTCAACCCCCCCCCACAGTCGTGCTCGCGAGATTTTTTATGCTCGAATGCTTTAGTGGTACGAAAGGGGAAGCATCTGCGAACCTTTCAACTGTAAACGCGTCGGGTGGTGCTCTCATTTTGCCACTTTATCGAGCTCGACACAACGTGTCAACGCTGATACCACAACGATGATACCACTTTTCATTGATTGACTAAAACTCTTCATGTAAATTCAAAAAGTGCGATTTTCAAACACTGCAAATGCAAAAGGATCTTGACAAACGAAGTGAAGCACAAAGCGGTGGAGTTCAGCGTCGGCTCGTATACGTGTGCTACATGCAATGCACGTAGCACACGCGTTCACTCGCGACTGCTGTGCTAAAGCAGATCTGTGCCCATGAGCTTGGTCGTTCGAGACGAACTGGGTTGAAGCGAAGCTTGGTCAGGTCCTTAACACCAAGCAGCATACCTTGCTCCGAGACCATCTCCACGATTATTTTGATCTCTTTGAAACTAGATTTGACGAAGGACTTAGTTGCGACTCATGAACTTTAAAGCTAGCACCGCTAATGGGATGCTTCATCCGCAAAGATTGCGAGAAGATTTGTGTCACTTGAAAGGGGCCGACCCAGCATGTCAGCAGTTTCTAGGTGTTGAGTCACTCATCAATCCGCGACCACAACACGAAGTCGCCGACGTCAAAGTTTCACGGTGTCGACTTCTTGTTCACCATGCGCTGAAGTCTCCTTTTCCCTTACTGGTCGACCTCGAGCTTGTGTATTTGACGAAGGTGCTGGTGCAGTGTGTTAGCAGAAATCTTTCGCGCGGCTCAAATATAATATGGTGATGCTTGCCATTCCGTGGAGCTCCTGAAGCAGATCCTTGTTTAGCCGCTCGATTGTCCAATTATCCTTAGAGAAAAGATAGGTGAGAGTATATGCTTACACTTTGACTTGGTACACATGGTCTTAAGAGGTTAGTCCTGAAATGGCTGCCTTGGTCGGAGATTATGTACTCTATACCTCCATAGTGCTCAACCCACTAACCAGTTCATCAGCGAAGGCCGCAGATGATGAAGTCACGTACGATTGTAGAAGTACGTGAGCGACTCCTTGAGGATCAAGACGTAGGTTTTTCTCACCAAAGCCGGGATCGAGAGTCAAGTAGTCCCAGTGCAAGCCTTCGTTGCGGCAAGTCGCGGTGATAACTGGGCCGCGCGGTCTCTGGATAAGCGTTTCTCTTTTGACATGCTTGCAGAGCAAGCAATTGTGCACGAAGCCTTGGGGTTTCTCGGTTACCTGCTCGATGCAGAACCGTTCGCCAAGAGCAATGCTTATCGGTTTCTCACTCCGATGTCCATAAATGCTCAAATGAGCTACTATGTGCAATTAGATGAGAAGTATCTTAGCGTCGAAATCAGAATCATGCTTTCGATCTGTATGAGTTCACCGCCAGCTGAAACCTTGAATCCCGTCTGTGAGCGCTTGACTTAAACAAAATACGAAGCGAACTCTCGGTCAATGTGGAATTACGATGCTATCACCAGAGGCGGACAACATCGGATCTTGCGATCTGTGCGTCTATTTTCGAACCGACGAGCCCAAATTCAGTTGAATCACCCTCTCGCACACACTCGCAATTTCGAACACGTCGATTTGGGGACCATATCCGACACACTCGTAATGAAAACGGAAGACCCAGCCCGCGCACTTAAATGCCGCCCCATAAAGAGTGTGTATGCCGTAGCAAGCTACAGCATCCGACCGCCATTACAGCTTTCAGGTCGCATTTGTACACCACTTTAAGGGGACTTACTCAAAACCAAAGCCACGCCCTTGCGAGATTGCTGGGGTCCCCAGTCCGGGTTGAATAAGAAAAGCAATACCTTTCATCACAGCACCGATCTTGCCCCTGAGAACTTGTTGACGACATATGTCAACCTCATATTCAAGTCTCATTAGTACCCCATCTTTGCTCATACCGGTTTCCGTTAGGTGTTCGTCTCCAAGAGGACAAACATCAAGAACCAAGTACTCATACAGACAGATCACAGAGTTCAATGTATTCAAGGAAAGCATCCCTCACTCTCATGCAAACACCGCTCATACCGATAAGACACTCATATTCAGTCAACATACAACGGCTCCACATCCAAGACCGTCCAACTCCACAGCCAGCATACTTCACGCCACTTACCGCTTGATCACTTCAGGGCTTCGGGTGCTTGTGCTGACGGCTGGGGGAGGAACATATGCGCTTGGTTGAAAAAAGCAGTGTTTTATTTGTTGGTTCTTACATATGAAAGGAAGCAAAAGAAATCTTGAAGAAAAGCTGAAACTACCCTCATTGGGCGAACTGTCTAGACACAGTGCATGGAAACCCATATAAATCAGGTAAAGTCCCACTGTGGTCAGATAGTTTTCGTTTTTAAACCTAATCACTCATGAAAGTGGGTATGTCTCATAAAATTCTTCTCTGCAGAATACACAAGAACGCAAGTATTAAGAGCCCAGGAGGCGACGCACGGAGTAGACCTTGCGCGGCGGATTAAGGTTTGGCGTTGGTCAGATGCCTATTGGTTAGAATCTAATCATGTAAAGCGCAGCGATGCCCAAATTCTCGATCGAATAGCATTTATAAAGAGTGGTACTCAGCATAAATGGAAACGGGCGAACACTGCGTTTTGGACCTCTCAGACACTGTAGACAGTGCCCTCATTGGAAAGCTCTTGGGCATAGTAAAACCACTTCCGTCAGAAAACCTTTGTGTGCAAACGTTCTTCAAGCTGGCTGGATCTCGCCGACTGCCAGGAGACCGAAGCCACTCTCTAACTGGAAACCTTGTAGACTCACGACTCATTGACCGGGGTCCGTGTCGACTTGTGCCGACTCGCTGGAAACTGGGCCAAACATGGACATTATCGGTGTGTCAGACAAGATCGCAGACGATCTTCTTGGTACCGGGCCAGGTTGAGGACCAGATTTGATCACTGCGGGTCGTGCCAGAAATTTCCCAAACCACTTCACACGGCCATCAGCGGCAAGATCACGGTCATTCAGGATGATAGTGTCTGATCGCTTCCCTGATTAATTAATTTAAGAGGTTGCATGATGGTGGGAGGTGCAGGGCAGTGGCCAAGAAAAACCTTGATAAGCAAGAGAATCCACATTTGTGCTCGCATTGCAAGACAGCTTGGCTTCGACGTTGATTGAAACTCGGAGAATGTGCGGTGCTTAGCAGACGAATACACAACCAGCTGGGCAAGCCAGCTTCACCGTTTCCACTCTTAATGAATAGCAATCGTTATTTGTGAATAGCCGTCATGGCGATCTCCTGGTGCGGCAGTGAGCGCAAAGCCATCTTTTCAGAACCATGGCTTTACATGTTAAGTTTGAGGATGGTCTAATCCTGATTTGCATTTGATCGGTGGTGTGCTGGTATCAGTTATTTGTTTCAAAGAAGTTGAAATTGCGACTGTTATTTGTTCCACGTGTTTTTGGGCGCCAGTTGCGACAGAGGTCGAAGCATTTCATTCGTCCATTCGCTGGCTCAGACGCAGGCGCCATCCGTCAGATCTCAATTGAGAGCAGCAGCACGTCGACTGCCTCACCACCACCACTGCATCCCATACACACACGAGCGCTTCCTGATCCACGCGAGACGCCATGCAACGCAGCAGCAAGCATCGCAGCCGCTCGCCGTCGCTTACCGCCTCGTCATCGTCATCGTCATCGTCCGAAGATGAGCGCAAGGCGCCGCGGATGCAGACGCGGTTCCCGTACGTGCCACCGCCCGTGTATCCGGAGCGCGTCGCCGCAGTGATCACGGACGCCAAGAAGAAGCACCGCACAGGTACGCTCTGGTCGTCGTGATGTCGTTCCATTGCCTTCGAGAATGCCGCTCGACTGAGTCCGTTGTGTTTATGTATGCGTGTATGATGGTGACAGACATCAAGAGCCACGAGTGGGGCCGCGAGGGCTTCGTGGGCTCAGACGTGTGCGAGCTGCCGCTGGACGAGTCGAACCCGGTCAAGCGCGAGCACTGCAGCGAGCTGAGCGTCGAGCGCTTCATCGAGGAGTATGAGAAGCCGTACGTGCCTGTGGTGATCGAGGGCATCCCGGAGGCCGAGCGCTGGGGTGCCGTGGACAACTGGTCGCTCAAGAAGCTGCGCAAGAAGTACAAGCGCGTGCAGCTCAAGTGCGGCGAGGACGACGACGGCAAGTCGATCCGCATGAAGTTCAAGTACTTTGCCAAGTACATGAAGCAGCAGACCGACGACAGCCCGCTGTACATCTTTGACAGCGCCTTTGACGAGAAGCCTGAGACGAAGCCGCTGCTGGACGACTACCACGTGCCGCGGTACTTCCCCGAGGACCTCTTCGCGCTAGTGGGCGAGAACCGGCGGCCGCCCTACCGCTGGTTCCTCGTGGGTCCCAAGCGCTCGGGCACGTGCGTGCATCTGGACCCACTCGGCACGAGCGCCTGGAACACGTTGCTCGTGGGTCGCAAGCGCTGGGTGCTCTTCCCGCCGGACGTCTCGAAGCACATTGTCAAGGGCAAGAACCACGTGCGCAAGGGTGAGGACGACGAGGCCGTGAACTACTTCATGGACATTCTGCCGCGCATCAAGCGCACGAACGCACCTGAGACGCTGCGCTGCATCGAGTTCATGCAGTACCCGGGCGACACGATCTTCGTGCCGGGCGGCTGGTGGCACGCCGTCTTTAACGTCGAGGACACAATCGCTGTGACGCAGAACTACTGCAGTAGCCAGAACTTTGAGCGCGTGTGGCGCAAGACGCGCAGCGGCCGTAAGCGCATGGCTGTCAAGTGGCTCGCCAAGCTCGAAAAGCAGCACCCGCAGCTCGCGGCGCTCGCGAAGGAGCTGAATGCCAGCGACAATTTTGTCATGTACTGCAGCACTGCCAGCAAAGAGGAGGAGAAGGAGGCGGAGAAACAAGAGCAGGAGGAGGCTATGGCCAAGAACAAGAAGAAGAAGGCCAAGCAAAGGCAAGAGGCTGAGGAGAGCTCGTCGAGTAAGAAGAAGAAAGCGGAGATTGAGGATGATGAGGACGTGGATGAGGGGATGCGCTCGAGTCGTAAGAAAGCCAAGAAAGCGTAGAGGGAGCACGTGGATGTTTGGTGTGGAGATCTATCTGAACGACAGCACCGATAGACGAGACGGTTTGATGTTGTTTCTTGCCTGAGATGGCTTTTGCTCTCTCACACACACTCTCTGGACATCTTGTCAGATGTCCAGAGTGAGCCTCAATGCCATTGTGGCATGAAGGCGTTAGTCATGGTCGCTGAGCTCATTCCACGCTGAGCCAAAGAGCTCTTTGCTAACAACTACACGTATGGAGAGCGCCTGAGAAGTAAACCCCAGTGATGCTAATAGCATGGTGAGACCACCGCGTGATTAGCATCGTGCATGCAGTCCAGTTTGAAAGACGTTCGTTATCAGTTCGTTGCCTCAGCTGCTGGCAGCAGCCACCGCCCTCGGCGTGAGCTGCAGCGGCAGCCCGCCGTCCATGTCGAGCGTCGCACCCAGCAGGCACCCGCGGTCCTTGACTCTCTCGTCCTCCTGGATCTTCACATGGAACGTTTTCAGCAGCACTGCGACGCAGATCTTTGTCTCGAGCAGCGCCATATTCATGCCTGGACAGATGCGCGGCCCGGCCTGGAAAACGGGGAACTCGTAAGCTGTCGGCCGCGTCTTCATCTCGAGCTAGCGCTCGGGGCAGAACACAAGCTGGTCGTCGCCCCAGAGCTCAGCGTTGCAGCGGCCTATGTAGTACGGCGAGTAGAGCACCTCGGTGCCCACGGGCATAAACGTCCCATCAGGTAGCACGTCGTCCTCGGCCGCCTGCTTGACGTTCGCTGGCGCCGTCGGGTACAGTCACAGCGTCTCCCAGACAAAGGCGTCCAGTACCTGAGCTTCTTGACGTCCTCGTAAGTCAGTGAGCTCGTGTTGACCGACTGGAGCTCGCTCAGGACGTTCTCCTGGTGCTCTGGGTACTGCACGAAGTCGTAGAACGCGTAGACGATCGTCGAGGATCGTGATTCCACCCTCTTTGACTTCGAGCTCGCGCGCCTTCTTGATAAAGAGCGAGAGGATGTCGAACTTGTCGGCGGTCTTATCGTTGCTCATTTTCATGCGCTCACTGAGAATAGCGTCCACGAGGTTCAGCAGAATCCTGGACTCGCGCTTCAGTCGGTACTCGCTGGGCATGCACCACCAGAGGGATTTGTAGTAGAGCTTGACCACGCCGCGCACGGCCACGTTGGCAAAGACAAAGTCCATGGCGTTGATGAACGTGAGCCCGAGCTCGGCGTCGATGCTCTCGAGCGACACGCCGAGGGCGATGTCGAAGATCGTCTGCAGCGTGTACTGGCTAACCACCGTGTGCATATCACACTTGTCGCTCTCGTGGCCATTGTTGACAATGTCGACGAGCTCCAATGCGTACTTGTCGAAGATGCCTTCCGTGAAAGCTCTAGTTGTGACAACTTGAGTTGTGAACACGCACGCGATGACCTTGCGCTGCAGGTGGAACATGGCACCGCCGTCGGTCGTGTGCGCGTGGTTGGTGGTCAGCAGCGACTTTGTAAACACCTCGCCCACGGTCGCGATCAACCGGTCCGACTTGATGCAGTTGTCCACGTTGGTCGCGAGCACGTACTCGACGTCCACTGGGCTAGCAATCTGTACGTGCAAGAGAGAAAGAGAGAAGTGAGGCTATGTCCTAGGTGTCTAACCCACTGGCTCATGGAGGAAGGCAAAGCGTATGTAGAGCCTGTTGTCGGCGAAGAGGTTCTAAGGGATCTTGATGCGGCCACCGTGTTCGGTCATGAGGTCCACCTGAGAGAGACAAGCAGTCGATTTCAGCATCAAGCCACGAATATTAAGACACATACTACAAGCGCAAACCACAGCACCTGGAAGTCGCAGACACGGTGGATGTTCTTGGCGAACTCGGGGATGAGACCAAGCAGGAAGCGCCCTCTTGGTCCTGGTACGGGTGCCAGCTGCTCGGCCGCGCGCACCTTGCGGCGGATGGACGTCGCGAGCGACACGAGCACGCGCGTGAGCGCCACGACGAGCGTCGTCTTGAGCACGAGCGCGACGGAGGCGCTGGAGAGTGGCGGCAGGACGAGCATGCTTGAGCTGCTGGTCGAAGGAAAATCTTGTAATGAGCTTCACGAAGAGCAAACATGTGAAGGCCTTGTGGATCCCATGGAAAGAAGGAAACAATCATAACTCGTTCACTCGAAATCCTTCAACACACTTGATCATGCTGACATTCTTAAACAGTATGTATGCTTCTGCAACAACCTGAACGGGCACTGCCTCAGAGCCAGTTCTGTAAGCGTCCTTCTTTCATGCAACATGTGGCAACGCCAAGTGGACACTATCATATAGCTCACACAGACTCACTTGGGTGGCAGCGCGCACGAGACGCGCAGCTTCATGCCGTTGAAGTCGCGGCCGTCGAGGTCTTCGACCGCGCGGTGCATGTCCTCGGCGCTGCGCAGCGTCACGAAGCCAAACCCGCGCGCTGTGATGCGCACGGTCTCGAAGCCCAGGTACTGGAACAGGAACGAGAGCTCTTCGCGCGACGTGCCCTGCGGCAGATTACCCACATACACTTCGAACGGGTGCGGGTTCGGCGGGAACCGGTCGCCACCGCCTCGTCCACCACCAGGTCCGCCACGGTAGCCGCCACTACCAGGTCGCTCGCCGTCGTAGTCTCGCGGACCGCTGCGGTTAAAGCCATCTGGACCTCGTCCACCACCACCACCGCTAAAGCCACCGGGGCCACGTCGCATCTGCTCAATGTTAGGCGGCGCCTCCGCGTGGCCCCACCAGACGCTATGCACGATCACGCCCTCGGCGTTGCCGTTCTCGTCACGCGTGGGCACCGTGAGCACGAGGTTCTCGCCCTCGCGAATAGGCACGCGGTGCTTGAACTCGTCCTGGAAGATCTCTTCGAGGAACACGAGGAAGCCGCTGGGCACGATCGTCAAGCGCAGCGTGAACGGCTCGCCAAAGGTGATCGGACACCGCGGTAGTGGTTGTGAGCAGCCCCAGCGGCCCTCGATGTTGCTGTTCTGGATGATGTGCCCGCCGCGCTGGCGCCGTGGGTTGAAGTGGTAGAGCACCGTGCCCGGGTACGGCGCGCCGCTGAGCATGCTCGACTGCGTGCTGATGTTGAAACAGCAGCGCGACGAGCGCACGGGCATCGTCGCGTGGATGATCAGCGTGTTATTCGTCGCGAATGCGACCTCCGGCAGCACAATGTCGAGCGCGGGGCCAGTCGCCGAGTCCCAGTCTTCCGAGCGCAAGAAGCTCACGAGCGGGAGCTGGATCGAGCTGCGGCCGCCCTGGATCTTGATCTCGCCGGGCTTGTCGCTCTTCATGCGTGGCCGCTTGGCTGCAGGCGCGCCACCCACGATACTTCCCGAACCGCCCTTGAGGATATCCGTGAGCGGGTTCGTGCGCTTCACGGGGGCGGACGCCAGCACCGCAGGACGCGCGCCGCCAGCAGGCACCACTTTCTTCGCCATGACGAGCTTCGCGCGCTCGACAGCCGACATCGCAGGCTTGGTTGAGGACGACGCGACAGCAACGCCCTTGGGCGTCACGCCACCGCCGCTGGGGACGGCCGGCGACGCACCGACCCCCGACGAGCTCTGACGCTGCAGCAGGAAATTCTGCACGCGCTCGCGATCAGACGAGAGCTGACGCTTCGGGGTCGTCGCCGCCCCTGACGACAGAGACGCGGACTTGACGAGCGTCGATGCCGACGCGATCTTCATGGCCGTCGACGAAGCCGCGTTCGACGCGCCCCCGCCAACAGGGACACTGCTCGCATCATGCGCCGCTGAGCTGCCGTTCAGATTCGTATTGGCGAGGAGCGACGCATTCTTACCACCGGCATCCTACAGGGACATACACCAGACAACGAGAGCAATAGATAGTCAGCATCAAGCGACGCATAGCCTCTCCAGCAGCAGTCACACAGATAGAGCGAGAGCAATAGAGAGCTGTCGTGACATACCGCGTGGAAGGACTGGAAGAGCTCGAGCAGCAGGATCTCCTGCTTCGTAAGGTACTTTCCGTCGAACGCATCCAGCTGCAGGTGCTGCTGCAGGTCCTGCAGCTGCGACGCGTCCTCCTCCTTCGCCGCCACGTCCGCTGCCGCCATCTTCTCTCTTGGCGCTCGCGTTTGTATTGTGTATGCTTCAAAAGAATCACAGAAAGAGAGCGAGGAAACCACTCGCATAAGTACGATACATTTGGCAAGTCTGCCCTTGTAAGTACGATACCCACCTCAAAATAATTATCCCTTCTGATTCTGAGCCGCATTTTAGCAACATATTTTGACAGAGCCCAAACGCACGCTAATTCGATCTAGAAGCTAGAGACAAAGGCCGGAAGCGAAGATCGACAAAAGGAAATTTACCTATGTTTCGTTGTTTCAAAAAGCAAGAGGCGAATACTTGTGGATGCACATGAAAACAATGAAATGCTACTGATCATCATCGGAGGTCTCTAAATAATAGGTTTTCACATCTCATCGTCGGTTAATGTGGCTTACATCTCGAAATTGTTTTAAAAAATGTCCTTAGTTTTGAAAGTCTAATGTCAAATGTCAACAATGAATGCACAGGCTAGCGGTTTGCACCAAAAACATGCGAATTCACACTGGGATAGCGTATGTGCAAAAAGTAATAAAAACGCCAGCATTGTCAGCGTTCAGACCGTTGGCGCGCAAACAGAGCAAGAGCGAAAATGGCAATGCTGAAGGCGACGAGCACCATGCGACGCGGCTCGCGACGGCCCATCCTGCGTTCTACGTGCGTGCTCTTGCTCGCCGTCTGCTGCAGCATCAACCTATGGAGCTCAGTCGCCACCACTATCAGTGTCAGTACCAGTCGCGATGCCGTGGATACCACGCCGCCGCCGCAGCTAGCTGGTCATCTGCACGAGCAGCTTGAGACGCTGGCCGGCGAGCTGCAGAAGCGCACGCAGCGCGCAGAGCTCGAGCGAAACACACTGCAGGAGCGCATGGACTCGTCGAAGCAGCTGATCGCGAGCCTTTTCACGAACGAGCGCGAAGAGACGGAGCTCTTTGTGCAGGCGACGCGCCTCAAGATGCAGACGCTGCGCGACGTGATGCGCGTCGAGATGCAAAGCGCGCTGCGAAATGTGCAGCAGCAGATGCAAAGCGCGGTGAAGAACGTGAGTGTGCTCGTGCAGCGACGAGAGCGAGCGAAGCATGAGAACGAGCAGAAACTGCGACTGCTGCTCCAGCAGAAACAGGACGAGCAAGAAGCGGAGGAGCGGAAGCGACAGCAGCAGGAAGAACAAGAACGCCTGGAGCGAGAGCAGCAAGACGAACACGAGCGACAGATTGCAGAGGATGCTGGCTCCAAAGACGAGCTACTGGACGCATCAGAGCAGAACGAGAGCAGTGAGGAGAACGTCTCGACCACGACCACGTACACGACTGGTGCCATAGACAAAAGTCAGAGCGCGCCATCGACCCCACCGACTGTGTCCGACAATGCGACCTCATCTACAGAAAACACACCTGCCAGCACGACTAAAACTACTGCTGGTAACAACAGTGCCGTGAATGCACTGCCAGCGATGTTCACTGCGTCCCTGTCGTCTCTCCTCGAGTCAACATCATCGACGCTTTCCCGTCTCTACGCAAACTTCTGGTGGCTCTTCCGGAACGTGCTGGTGCCAGCCGTGATCGTGCTCGGTGGTCTGCTGCTGGTACTGATCGCGCTCGCCAAGTACGAAGTGTACCGCCGCCGCGCGAGACGGACCCGGGGCGTGATCTACTCGGGCTACCTGAAGCCACCGAGTGAGGCCGAGCGACGACAGCGGCGCCGACGTGCTGCCACTGCTGGTGCCAGTACTGTTATGGAAAACACAGTGCAATCGCATAATTCAACCCGTCGTCGACCACAGAGCTCATTAGCGAACACCACCAGTTCGTCTGCAACGTTACGGAGAGACACTTGAAGTGTCCACCAAAAGAAGACGAAGGATTGCTCATCCAATTTTGCTACTATTTATCGTGGATTGAACAGCAAATGATGTTGCAAGATTTAGGTCCCTCTCTCATTTCACGTCGAAATATGGATATTATCGCATAATGCAACAATCGGAACAAATGGTTTTCTCCTATTTAGATCGCATCAAAATCAGATTGTGTTTTGAATAATCTAATCTTCGATTCTGACATTTCATGCAATTTCGGATGTCAAGGAGGAATAGATTTTTTGCGCGACGTGGACAGCAAGCGATAGAGCACTCTCACACACAGCAGACAACCGTCGAAGAGCGCGTATCGAACGAAGGCAAAGTAGACCGTGTGAGAACCGCAGCTCTTTAGTGCAATAAGGTCTCTCTGTCCATGATGCCTAACACAGTCGATCATATGTCATGCTAGCCGCGTACGTGGCTTCCAACCAGCAATTTGCACCGATACACCGACGCGGAGCGCTGCACTTGGTACGATTAGTATCGTGATCACGTGTGTGCTGCATGGTGTTTGCAATATCTATGAAGTGACTCACTTTCGGATCTGTTTGTTTGTGGGGTCAGATGTTCACATCGTCAGCTTGCAAGATGGCTCTGCGTCAATCTCAGGTGGATCGTGGGCATGAGGAGGATCGCATCGCTCGAGTACTCGTCCTGGCAGCTGCCTACTACGGAGAGACTTACTGCTCGAAAGAACCTTGCAGAGACTCGGCTTTGAGTGGAGCCAAATGGATTTCTGAGCTGAAGGAGTGAAACCTCACTCAGATCTTTCAGAGCCTTCGGATGAAGGAGTCTGTATTTGCCGAGTTTTGTCGAGAGATCTCAACAGTTGCGCAAGAGTCACCCTGGACGCGAGTTGGTATGGATGAACAAGCTGCAATATTCCTGTACTGTATCTCGAGGAAATCGACAGAGATCTTCAAGAACGGTTCCAGCGCAGCGGGGAAACCATTCACAGGTGCGGTTCTAGAAGAATGGCTACTGAAGTCAGCATGAGCTAATGTGAGTGCGTTTAATGTGGGCAGGCAATTCCACATGATGCTGAAAGTTGTTTGCGAGCTATCTCGAAAATGGATCGTGCTACCGATCACACCATTCGCGGAGCTGCAACAAAACACAAAGCTTGCGCCGTTCTTTAGCAAGTGCCGTTTGGCTTTCGATGGAATGCACATTCCAGCGCATGTGCCTGCTGAGAAGTCAAAACCATTTCAAAACAGGAGCGGATACCTTTCACACAATACGTTCACCGCATGCACGTTTGGTTTGAAATTTGCATTCGTGAGTGGGTGGGAAGGTGAGATGCACTGGTCTATTGCATACATGATATTTTTTAACTGAAACTGGCGTGTGTTCATTTGTAGGTTCTGCTGCTGATTCAACAGTCCTCGCTGACGCTCGAAAGCGTGGATTCGTGACATTGAACGAATTGTTTGATCTTGGGGATGCTGGCTACGGACTGTCCTCCACAGTGTTGATACCGTACCGAGGCATTCGGTACCATCTAAGGGAGTGGAAACAAGGGAACCTCAGATATGACATTACAGAGCGCAGTTCTTGGTCAATAACTGCTGCTGCTTCGTATTCTTCGTGAATTCAACAGACTATAAGACTACAAAGAGCTGTACAACTTGCGCTACGCACAAGCTCGAAACGCTATTGAGCGAGCGTTTGGAGTTTTGAAGTGTTGCTTTTCGATACTCATGGATGCTCCTGAGTACTCAATCAAAACGCAAGCTAGAATCGTGCTAGCGTGCTGCACGACCCACAACTTTATCCGCCATCACAACGATCCTGACGATGACCCAGAAGGGCTTCTGGAGGGAGCCATTGCTGGTACAGACGTGAGTTGTGCTGTACGCAGCGAAGCAAACGTGCATGACCAGGGCTATGAAAAGCAAAGCGGCAAAAAGAGTTAATTGCGCGTGACATGTGGAATGCGTACAAAGAGTATCGAGGTGAAGACCACTAAAGAACTACGTAAGCCATCCGCACAAAGTCCAATTTACTTCTTACACAGACGAATCAACTTGCTTTTCTAGCCATGCACCACGAGCCTCACCAGCCTGCAAAATCACAAATATTCCAGCTTTGCCTTCGTTCAGCATGACGTCAAAAGCCTGCACTAACTGCTGTGTCGTCAGCTTTTCTTTGTACTTGTCCTGCAACATTGTCACTGTTCTTTGCAAAGTTGTTAGCTCCGATGCTGCATTCTCAGTGCGTCTGCGCATCCCTTGAGAGACCTCTGAGATCGCATTCGCGAGCATCGTTCCTCCGCTTTCTTTGTAGCGCTTCGGTTGCTTTGGTTGTGTAGCTACTGCATCTCATGCTCTTGGTTTCTTGTGTGGCTGTTGCTGGGGGTGGCGGCAACAGCAACATCGTCGTCACGAGCGGCTTCCTCGCTCACAGAGCTGCTCAGAGATGCATCATCAGATAGCGTGCTGAAATTCATTGGGCTGGGCTTGTCACCGCACACAGTATACTCGCCAGTCGCAGACGTTCCTTCGAAGAGCTCAACCAGTTCATCATAGTAGGGCAGTGGCTTTCGTCTAAATTCTACAACTTTTGGATTCGCTTTCCTGTACGCGCTTGCTGAATCATCGTCTTCATGAGAAGAGCGTCCTTGTCGTCTGTCCATGCCGCTCGTGTAGGTAGTGTTATTGGTTGAGCCATGAGCGTCGTGCGCTCGCTCTTGCTGTTTTTGTGGCATCTTCTCTCTTCAGCAGGAATTTCTCAAATGCACTCCCTTCTCCCTGTCAGCTTTACGTACCCACACCATCACATTCTGTTGTTTTGATTATTCTGGTCCATATATTGCAATATAAGATGGGATCCCTTAACATCCTGTCGGGCTTCGTTGCGCCATTTCTGCGGACTGCATCGCTGGATGTCCTTGGCTACGATACGGCCTGGGTTCACAGACGCAGTCTCGACCATCCCCGCCGTAAGGTACGCGCGCACGGCGCTCGCGTTGAAGCGGTTCGTACCCAGCGTCATCTTCTCGAGATTCGTCGCCTTCCCTGCATTCTCAAAGCTCAGTCGGAACAGGTTCAAAGCGATGCCTTGGGCCCGATGCCTCGCTTTTGCGGCCACGCCACAGATGTAGGCCATCTTGAGCACGTCGTAGACTTTCACGAGGTCGTCCCGCTGGAGATCCAGTGGCTTGACGGTGACGCCTTCGGGGAACGCAATGGCTTTACTCTCACCTTCGTCAGTTCTCAAGTCGTCTTCGGTTCTCAGGAACTTGGTGAGCTCGAGGTGGTCAAAACGATCGCCACTGTAGCCCTGACCGCGAACGTACTGCTTGAGGTACTCGGAGGCACCAAAGATCCCTCGCCACATGGACACGGAGCTCTTTCTGCCACTGGTGCTCTCTGACGCCTTGTTTGAAGGCAGAATGCTCAGCCCAAACGACTCGCTGACCTCCTGCGTCGCGTGGAAGAGCGCATATACGACCTCGCGCTCTTTTTCTAAGATATCAGGGAGAAGCGCAAACGAGACCGAGACGACGACGTATTCGTCTCGAAATCTTCGTAGACGCGTGCAAAGCCCACGATCTTTGAGTTGATGAAGCGCTCTTCTTCATTGTCATCAGCATCTGTTGACGCATAGACGAAGGGCAGCAGCTTGCGCTCGGTCCTCTTGTCCTCCTTCTCTATCGAACTCGAGATTGCGGTTGGCCGCTGCACCCGCAGCCTTCGCGAACGATCCAGCGGTGGTGGTGTACACATAAGTCAGCAACTGCTCCACCTATTTCTTCAGGTTGCGATTGCTCGCGTTCGCCTCCAGTGGCGTTAGTGCGCGCATTGTGAGCGCGCGAGATGGCAATGTATCATCGCTCATAAAGTGCCAGTGTCGTGGTGATGCGGCTGGTGTTGTCATCGCTTGTGTGTTGCGAAACTTTGGGGCAGCTTCGGGAGTGAAGCGACTGCAAGTGAGAGATTTGGAATGCGCCTACAGCCTCGTGGCTGGGTGTGTGGTTGATTGCAACGCAAGAGCGTTGACCTGCAAACGCCAACGCGAACTGAGCACCCAGTCGGCTTGCAGTATCCGCTGTCATCCAAGTGAGTTTGTTGCGGAGCCAGCAGTCATTCAATAAGCCGGAATGACTGCGATCGGAGATGGAATGTAGCTTCTTGAGTGACGAAACGCCACTCGTTTGACCAGTCTTTTAGGCAGCAATTATTCCGAGCACGTAAAATACAACATACTGCTGTCACCCAGAACGTGTGGCCTGCAACTCGCTGCTTTTCAATGCGTAGCTCTCTTCAACACGAGCACGTGCATGGCGGAGCATAAGTCACAGTCCAGAGAGCTCTTCACTTGCGAATTTTGCGCCAAGAGCAAACTAGAGAGATAACAAGCGACGAACGAGCCCATGGTGTTCTTCAAGACGGAGTGGCACTTTGACGCCGAGGGCAAGGCAGTCAACCTCGCGAACGATGATGCCACTGTTACTGCTGTTGCTGATGGCGTTCGCGTGCATGTTCTGACGAAACTACAAGCCATCGCGATGGAGGAGACGCTGCGACCGCAGGTCGAGGCGCTCTACACGCCCGTGCTTGCAGCGATCCCAGACGCCCCCACCACTGCTGTTTTCGTTACACAATGCGTGTTCACGATAAAGAAAGATCCGGAAGCCAAGAAAGAGACACCAGAGACCCAGGATCCTCCCATGAACGAGCGCCACCTCGTCTTCCTCGTGCACTGGGAAAGCAACGACGACGCGCTCGAGACCAGCCGGTAGCAGTTCATTGGCTTCACCCGTATCCTTGAAGAATCGGATTTTAGCGCCGTAGTCGGTTCGCCATTGATCATCGATGTTTCATTGAGCCAACAGCGGCAAGAGGCCGTGCAGCGCGCACTATTCTATGCCTCTCAGGCGACCGGTGAAGCGCTGGCACAGAAGCTCCTGATCGAGAAACACGCGAAGGCCGAGCTTGCTGCAGACGCTGCAAACAAGAACCCAGTGCCCGAGTCCAGCACATTTTGGCGGAGCATGTCCATTTCAACCGAGTTTGTCAAGAAGCTTCTGTTGGAGAACGGTTTCAGCGACAACGACTTGCGCTTGGAGATGAGCATGGAGCTGAGCAAAATAAGAGCGAAGAAGCCCAGGATCATGTGTTCTTTCCAGACGAAATCCAGGTCAAGCCGATCGATTTGAGCGACTCAAAGAGTGTACTGGCAGTCTATGACATGATCAAGATGGCGTTTGGTCCTTCGCCACCGAGTTTCGAGGCCTGGAAGATCCATTACGCGCAACAGCCGCGCTTCGCACCGGAGCTCAGCTTTGTCGCCTGTGACGACGATGAAGCTGTCGCTGCGATCGCGACCGAACGCATCGTTGACGGCGAAGGCGGCGGAGATGACGAGATCCCTAAAGTGTACGCCACCCACACAAAGCTCCTTGCTGCAGGAACGAGTGGCGTCACTGGTGATACCAGCGAGCCACCAGTAGCAACCCTCGAGTTCGCTGAAGACTTTGACGAGCGCAAGGAGCGAATCACCCATCAAGCCACCGTCGCGTAGGTCTGCGGCACGGCTACGAAACCCAAATTCCGCGGCAAGGGCCTCGCCAGTGGGCTGCTGCAGATAGCCTTTCGTGGAGCGGCCCAGTCGCCGTTGCAAGAGATCATCTTAGGCACGGATACTTCCAACAAGAGCGCAGTCCGAGCCTACGAGCGCGCTGGGATGGTCGAGACCAGGCGGTTCAGCTCGGGCATGACCTTGACCAAGCAGATCGCGTTCGTCCACGACGAGCCCTAGCAGCCAGTCATCGCTCGCTTCACGAGTATGTAATGCATAGCGAAGACTGAAGCACCAGTTACCTAATTCTCAGCACCACTTTGTCGCGCAATCGACCACCGCATCTACTTCGGTGATCGCTCTCGAAGCGAGAGACCGCAACGAGAGTGGCACTAAACTACAGTATAGGCTCATTGGATAAGCTTGTAGTGTTTCTTCAGTTGTTGAGCTCTTGGAAGGCGTGGCGAGCTCCAGCAATCATTCCGCTATTGTAACCTACATTCAGCGACTCTCAGGCATGTAAACTACATTCAGAGACCTCTAAAGCATCATCATGCTAAATATGATAAAAAAGTCGCTTTTAGTATTTTGTTTAGCTTTCAAATTTTATATGTTTGACTTGAAGTAATTTATTATATTTCTTGCGGGATAGCGTACCCATTCCAATGCGTGTCAACCATCACTCCGATATTTGTCATGCTTGTCAGTCAATCAGCGGACGATTGGATGATTGACTACGGCACGGAGATTTGCAGTTCGCCAGCTCACGCTCGCTCTCTCGCTGCAGCTCGTAATTTCAAGAGCGCTCCAGCAGGAGGACGCATTAGCCTCTCAGCTGTCCCACTTGCCCGCTCACTTGTCGACTTCGCACGAGAAGAACAGCACACGAGAGACGCCCAGGGCAAGCTAACGGGCCACGGGAGCGATGACGCCACTGCTGCTGGTGGCATCCGCATGTGTGTCACAACCACAATGCAAGCGATCGTCATCAAGGAGATGCTGCGGCCACAGCTCGAGGCGCTCTACACGCCCGTGTTCGCAGCAATCCCGGACGCCACGTGACTGCTGCTTCCACTGTTTAGCGCGTGTTCGCGATCAAGAAGGCATGAGAAGCCGCAAAGACGACTTCAGAAATCTAGGATCGTAAAGCAAGCGAGCGCCACCTTGTCTTCTTGGCTCACTGGGAAAGCAACGACGATGCGCTCGAGACAACCCAGCAGCAGCTCATTGGCTTCTCGCAGATCTGTAAAAAAAAACCGGTTCTGAACGCCATGATGGGCGCATCGCTGATCGTTGATCTGTCATTGAACCAGCAGCAGCAAGAGGCCGTGTAGTGAGCGCACTTCAGTTCCTCTCAGGCGACTGGCAAAGCCATGTCAAGCTGATCGATTTGAGCGCCTCAAAAAGTCTACTGTTAGCCGACGACGTGATCAAAATGGCGTTTGGCTCTTCTCCACCGACAATTGAGACCTGGGAGATCCGCTACATGCAGCAGCCTCGCTTCGCGCCAGAGCTCAGCTTTGTCGCCTAGAACGACGATCATGAGCCCGTCGCTGCGATCGCGATCGAACGCATCGTTGACGGCGAAGCCGGCGGGAAGAGCAAGGTATATCAAGTGTTCGCAACTGACGAGGAGCTGGCGACTGCGGCCAAAAAAGAGACCAACGGCTTCACTGAAGATCAGGTAGCGCCACAAGCCGCGACGCCCGAGCTCCCCAGCAGTGGTCTACTGCAGATAGCTTTTCGTGAAGCTTCCAAGTCGCCGTTGCAAGAGATAATTCTGGGCACAGACACGCTCAATACGAATGCATTGTGAGTCTACGAGCGCGCTGGGATAGTCGAGACCAGGAGCTTCAGCTCCGGCAGGACCATGCACAAACAGATCGCGTTCGTCCACTGTGAGCCATGGAATATGTGTTGGAGCTTTCGCTCGATAAGTTGAAAGCATGCCACTGATTTGTATGCATTCGTACCTAACAAATAGCTAACGTGAGTTAGTCCTCCCAGATCACTTCATTTCTCTGTGTACACTCAATAAAGTACGAATATATAAGTTTGAAACGAACTTTACAGAAAGTCCGTTTGCTGTCAAACAAACGTCACCCCGTCAACATTCGAGAGCAATGGCGACCACCAAGCAGACGACAAAGCCGACGTTGGCGCTGCTGCCGCCGCTCGTGAGCGTCTCCACTGCGCTGCAACACGTAGAGGAGCTTGCGGCGCTCACGCCTGTGCTCCAGTGGATCAGCAGCTTTGTGGACTACGGCACGCCGCGCTTCTGGAGCCTCTCGTGCGCCTGCAAGCACAACCTCTTGACGCTTTTGCCCCGACTTGCGGCCCATGAGAGTGAAGATAAGGACGCGTCGTCGCCGCACTACCGACGCTTCCTGTTTCGCCAGGCGCTGCTCATCGCCGTGCAGAACGGGAATCTAAAGATCGTCCAGTGGCTCTGCATGGAGTACAGCCCCTCGGGCTTTGTGGACCGCGCCATGGAGGAGGCCGCGGCGACCGGCCAAGTGCGTATCCTCGAGTGGCTCGTGGCCCGTCGTGGCGAGCGCCGCGTGCTGCTCAACTCGCGGTTCGTGGATCTGGCGGCCGGTACGGGCCAGCTTCAGGCGCTGCAATGGCTTCATGCGCACCCTGACAGGAAGGCGTATGCAGACTTCACGGTACTCGCGCAGTGGAAGGCCGTGAGCAACGGCCACCTCGAGGTCGTCCAATGGCTCCATGAACATGGCTACACCCGCTGGACGCAGACGTCATTCTTCCCGGACGCCGTACTCGGCGGCCACGTGGCGATCGCCAAGTTCCTCGTGGAGAATGACTACCAGGTCGACACACAGTATGCAGTGGACAATGCGGCCAAGAGCGGCAGCCTCGAGATGCTCGAGTGGGTCCACGAGCTGTGCCCCATGGGTGTGGCGGCTGAGGCCATGAACATCGCTGCGCGGGACGGGAACCTCGAAATGGTGCAGTGGCTGCACGAGAACCGCTCCGAGGGCTGCACGAGCGACGCTATGGATGACGCCGCAGGCAACGGTCATCTGCACGTCGTCCAGTGGCTCCACGAGCACCGCGTCGAGGGTTGCACGCAGTACGCAATGCACAACGCGGCAGTCGAGGGTCAGCTCCAGGTGTTGCAGTGGCTCCATGAAAACCGACCCGAGGGCTGCGCCTACGGGGCCATGGACGACGCAGCCAAGAACGGCCATCTACAGGTTGTCCAGTGGCTCAACGCCAACCACATTGAGGACTGCACGACCATGGCAATGGACGACGCGGCCCAGAACGGCCACCTCGAAGTCGTCCAATGGCTCCACGCGAACCGCACGGAAGGCTGTACGACCAACGCCATGGACGGCGCCGCGACGAACGGCCACCTGGCCATTGTCCAGTGGCTCCATGCTAATCGCCACGAGGGCTGTACACGGAAAGCCATGGACGGTGCGGCCATGAACGGCCACTTGGAGGTCGTCCAGTGGCTCCACGCCAGCCGTAGCGAAGGCTGCACACGCAACGCGATGGACAAGGCCGGCTCGCTTGCCGTCGCTCAGTGGCTCCACGCCAATCGCAAGGAGGGCTGCACAGCCAGCGCCATGGACAACGCCGTCAAGAGCGAGCGCTTCGACATCGTGCTCTTCCTCCATGCAAACCGCAGCGAGGGCTGCACCGAATACGCGGCCGAGTACGCGGCCAACCATAAGTACTTTGAGCTCTTTCAGTGGCTCTGCGAGACGTATCCAGACAAGGTGAACCTTCGAAACATCCAGGCACGCTACTACTACATTGGCCCACTGCTGGAACGCATGGGGATGGCGAGCTCAGTGACTGCTGCTGGTGCTACGTGAAAGTGAGGGGATGAGACTGCATGTTAGAAGAGTTCTGGCTGGTGTGCTGTGTATTTTTAATGAGAAGAGGTGATGAGCTGCCGATCACTGGCGTACTAACAACTCGATGGCTCCTCGTGCACGAACGCGATCTGTTTGTGCATGGTCCTGCCGGAGCTGAAGCTTCTGGTCTCGACCATCCCAGCGCGCTCGTAGACTCACAATGCACTCGTATTGAGCGTGTCTGTGCCCAGAATTATCTCTTGCAACGGCGACTTGGAAGCTTCACGAAAAGTTCGCTGCAGCAACCCACGGGCGAGGCCCTTGCCGCGGTACTCAGGCTTCGTGCCCATTGCGCAGACGTACGCAACAATGGCTTGCTGCGTGATCCGTTCCTTGCGAGCTTTAAAGTCGATGGGGAACTCGAGAGCTGAAGGCGACGAGGCTGCTGACAACTCGCTGGTCGTGTCGGCATCAGGCTGCTATTGCTGCTTTTAGAGCCCTTCGCTGGCGTCGTGCATCGTCTGGCTCTCGCCCTCTCCGCCGCCTTCACCGTCAACGACGCGCTCGACCGTAATCGCAGCGATGGGCTCATCAACGTCGTTACAGGTGACAAAGCTCAGCTCCGGGACGAAGCGAGGCTGCTGCGCGTAGTGGATCTTCCAAGCCTCAGAGCTCAGTGGGTTAGATCCGTACGCCAGCTTGACCACGTCGATGACTGCTGGTTGACACTTTGAGTCGTTCAGATCGATGGGCCTGACTTCGATGCCGTCTGAGAACACGACTGGCTCGTAGACTTCTTCGCTGGTGATCTTGCTCAGGTCCATCGTCATCTCCACATGCATCTTGTCGTCGGTGAAGCCATCCTCAACCAGGAGCTTCTTGGCAAACTCGGTGGCTGCAAACATGCCTCGCAGGAACGTCTTGGACTCGGGGATATGTGTCTTCTTCCCATCAGCTTCAAGCTCGGCGTTCAAGCATTTCTCGGCCAGAAGCTTCTGCTCCAATGCTTCTCCAACCTCTTCGGTGGCGATGAAGAGCGCGCGCTGCATGGCCTCCTGTTACTGTTGACTCAGCGACTGGTTCGTCACGAGCGGCGACGCCATCACTGCGTCAAAGTACTCGATGTCGAAGACGCGCGAGAAGCCGATGAGCTACTCGGCATCGTCGTCGTTGGCCCAGTAAGCCAAGAACACGAGGCTGCGCGCATCAGCCGAGGGTCTCGGGTCTGTTTATCACCCTCTTCTTCTTTTTTCTCGTCGTCCACGGCCGTGAAGATGCCTTCGACGACGGCTGCAACAGCCACAGGCGCGTTCGGGATCGCCGCGAGCACGAACTCGTACAGCGCCTCGACCTGCGGCCGCAGTGTCTCGGCCATCGCGATCGCCTGCATCAGAGTCAGCACGCGCACGCGAATCCACGCAGCACCTGCGTTTGCTAGGCTTCTCTGTGCTGCATCACAGGTTTCCCGTCAGTGTCAAAGTGCCACTCGCTATCGAAGAATGCCATAGTCTCCATAGCTCTTCGTCGGTTTCTCTCTCTTGTGTCAAATTGACAAGTGAGCGCCTTTGTCTGTTGCTTCGGGGCTCGATAGAGCGTGAGGGATGTCGTCGTGATGATGGCACATGCGATTCGTTCGGTTGGGTGGGTACCACGCAGGCAGCTGGCGCCTTTGGTCACAGCTTGGCTGTTTGTCCATGAGATGGGCGCGTGAAGCCACTTGCAGGTTAAACCTTCAAGTGCTGCTTCAACAACTCTAAAAACATGACTGTAAAGCAACTAAACGCAACATAAACAGTGATAAACTTGCCCATTCACCAATGTACAGTGCACGTCAAAAAGTTAAGGACAGCAAAAAAATTGAATTACAGGCAGTCCTCTCAAATTGACACACCACAACTATTTTATACCCCGCCAAAAGCGATAATATCGCTCAAAAAACAGTTTCGTGGACCACTTCACTTGCGCAGCCATCCACGTCTGTCACGCGCAGCAGGCCCAACCACGGCTGCCACAGCCACTCACGCCTGCCACGTTCAGCACGCCAGCTAAACCAGCCATGTATTGCTTGCAATACCATTCAAAACAATTAGCTCTGCAAAGCAGTACGTGCGACTCACGAGGGAGCAGCAGCAACTGCTTCGCAAGCACCACACGTCTACGCCAGGACTGACGCAGCGCGAGCTCGCAGACTGGACTGTCGCCACATTCAAGCTCGTGCGTGCACCATCACGATCGACTCTCCATCGCGCGCTGCTCCGCCCGGATAAGGAAGCACTTCGACCTGCC